>CAUYPK010135138.1:0-104830 GCA_963574355.1 Loris lydekkerianus
GCATACTAACTATTTCTGGATGATAAATCCCCTAGAGACAGAATTTCCAAGTTAGAGGGTATAAATATTTTAAGGCTCTTGTTATTTATTGCTAAATTTAGCTTACCATATTAGTATCTTTCTTCAATGGAAGACTATAGTAAATCTTATCAGATTTTTAACTGGAAGTGAATAAAATCTTACTGTGAAAACACTTTGAGGTTAGAGGGAAAAGAATATCAGGTAACGTATGTTAAAAGCTTAGTAATTGAAGCTAATAAGAAAAAGTCTGTTTAAATTTGTGATTAATTCTTCACTGTACACCACTTTAAAACAATGCGGTTTTATTGTTGGAGTCCATAAAGTATTTCCTAGACTAATGAAAAGTTTATGGCGCTATGTCAGGCTTTTGGCTCCAACTCAGGCAGACTTTGCTTTAAAACCAGACTTTGCCGCCTACCACCTGACCTTGGGCAAGTTTCTTAACTTCTTTGCCTTTTTTTCAATAGCTGTTCAAGGAAGATAAGTTAGTTCCTGCTTCTTAGGGTTATTGTGAAGCTGAAATAAAAGAATGTCTTCAGAGTGCTGAGTACCTAAGGAGCTGTCCATACATTTGATCTAGCATTAAAATGGAATAATTTTAAAAAGAATTCCTGGTCAGAAGTTATGCTTTTTTTTTTTTTTTTTTTTTTTTTTTTTGGCTGGGGCTGGGTTTGAACCCACCACCTCTGGCATATGGGGCTGGCACCCTACCCCTTTAAGCCACAGGCGCTGCCCTTTTTTTTTTTTTTTTTTTTTAATTTATTGTTGGGGATTCACTGAGGGTACAAGAAACCAGGTTACACTGATTGCATTTGTTAGGTAAAGTCTGTCTTACCAGAAGTTATGCTTTAATAAACAGATCAGTTGAGTAATTCAAGAAAATAAACCTTCAATCTGTAAAATCTTTTTCGTGGAAATACGCTAACATTTTTCCATGAAATTCTATGTATTCATTCTGTTATCAATGTTATTCTCTACATTCTATATATATGTATATATTCTCTCTCTATATATATATATTCTCTATATATTATATCATGTATAATATCGTGTATTTTGTGTGTGAATATGTCTAAGAAAGGTAATAACCTAGAAGAAAAATTCTTGTCTAGTAAGAATGGAATAGTTTCTGGATTAAGAGACCTATATTTAAAAATTATTGCTTTTAAAAAATTTTTATGTTAGAAAGAAAGAATTACCTTGATTTAATGCTCTTAATGTTTGGAATATAAAGGCAACAATAAAAAGTTACTTCAAAATCAATGAATTTCTTTAGGCTGGGCACAGTGATTCACTCCTATAATCCTAGCACTCTGGGGAGTCAAGGCAGATGGATCGCATGACCTCAGGAGTTTGAGATCAGCCTAAGCAAAAGCAAGAAACCGTCTCTACTAAAAATAGAAAAATTAGCTGAGTGTTGAGGCTGCCACCTGTAGTCACCTGGTACTCAAGTCATATTACCGTTTACATTCTGATCTCTCTGGAGGAGAGAGAGGCAGGGAGGCTGAGGCAGGGAGATTGCTTAAGCCCAGGAGTTTGAAATTGCTATGAGTTATGATGATGCCATGGCACTCAACCCCATGGTAACAGAGTGATACTCTGTCTCAAAAAGAAAAAAAAATGTTTAAAAAGATGAATATACTTTAAATAAGCTCTGTATGAAACATAAATACATCGCTAATCTCAATATTTATAGTTTATTTCCAAGGAGCAAATGTAATTAGATCAAATAAAAAATCATTTAACATTTTTCTTAATGTCTATATAGAAGGATTAAGGAAAGTGTTACATATATCAAAAAGTTGTCCCTTGATGCAAAAGTGGGCATTGAATTTGGTATTTGGGCTGATGTAGTTTTCTGTTTCCATAGACTATTTTAGATGTGATTCTGTTACAGTGGTCAGTGGTTTTCTCGCTTTAGCAATCACTTTACTTTGGATTCTCCACTTTTTAAGCTCAGCCAAACCATCATGATCCTTCTGGACCCAAAGCACAGGCCGACACTGTCATTATCTGACTTTGTCTCTTAGCTCGAGAAAGAGCCTCCAGACCTTTATACCAAACCCACAAATAGCAAACAACCCCAAGAGTCACGCACCCAGGTGAGAACTTTTCAACACACTTTAACACTAAGAGACAGGAGACTAGAAAAATCTCGTTTGCTTAGTAAGGCCAAATGGCAGACCAAGAAACAGTATAATTTTTTCTAACTCCAAGACTAATGTCATTTGATTTCCATTCTCAGGTTTCTCAGCATGTTCAACACATCCAGACACCCAGGACACCTTTTACAGGGAATAAAAGAATGAGATGGGTGAGTCAGGCTTCTCCGTGAGCCTGGGGATTTTGCCAAAGCTTAAGTGCGTTAGATAGACTGCCTTAAACATTGGAAAAGTCGTACCTAGACTTTGAACTCATTACCTTTTCACCTGGTACTCAAGTCATATTACCGTTTACATTCTGATCTCTGTGTGTGTGTGTGTGTGTGTGTGTGTGTGTGTGTGTGTGTGTTTGTGTGTGTGTCTATGTGTAACCTTTCTCCATTCCTTTTCAACATTTTTTTTATAACTCTTAAACTAGCCTCTGTTTCTGAGTTTACTTCCTTTAGGCATACTTCTTGGGTTCAATCCAGCTATCTAAGCAACTGGATTGAATTTTTCTTTTTCTTTTTCTTTCTTTTTTTTTTTTTTTTAGATAGGATCTCACTCAGTTGCCCTGGCTAGAGTGCTGTGGTGTGAGCTTAGCTCACTGCAATCTCAAATTCCTGGGCTCAAGCAATCCTGCTGTCTCAGCCTCCTGAGTAGCTGGGACCCCAGGCACTGGCCACCATGCCCGGCAACTTTTTCTATTTTTAGTAGAGACTCTTGTTCAGGCTGGTCTAGAACTTCTGAGCCCAAGGGGTCTCTCCCACCTCAGCCTCCCAGAGTGTTAGGATAGCAGCAATGAGCCACTGTGGCCGGCCTGGATTGAATTTTTAAAAAACAGACTTTAGAAAATATTAAATACTAAGAACAGTTACTGAAGTTGTCATTTGGGTAGTTACTGAGAAATCTCCTCAAGTTGGTTTGGAAAACCCATGACATAGGTTTCCAATGATTGTTTTTATTCTTACAGACCTTTTAGACCTTTTCAAAAAAAAAAAAATTTTTTTTTTTTTTTTTTACAAATTTACTTCCACATTTTATTTTGCTTCTTATAAGAATAAAATAAAATGTGGACCTTCTGGGGGCAAGACATGATTGCAAGAGGGACTTTACCTAACAAATGCAATCAGTGTAACCTGGCTTATTGTACCTCAATGAATCCCCAACAATAAAAAAATATTAAAAAATAAATAAATAAAATAAAATGTGGAAGGAAATTTATAAAAAAATTTCGTATTTGGGTTGAGGCAGTTTTATGTTTCCATAAACCATTTTGCTTTTTATAAGAACAAAATAAAATGTGAAAGGAAATTTATTTTTAAAAAAGATATATATATTTTTTAAAAGGTCTAATGTCTGTAAGAATAAGAACAATCATCAGCAAAACCATCATGATCCTTCTGGACCTGAAGCTTATAAGAACAAAATTAACAAGAAAACCCTGACATCAGAGAAATGTCTGAGACATTAGAGAAACTCTGACAAAGAAAATCAAGGAAAATGATGACATGACAGACAACCGGAAATTCCCAAAAGCCAATTTGGTTTTTCCTAGAGAAAGGAGGTAGTGGAAATAATGACTAAGGCAGAGATCTCCAACATGGCATCAGGGACCTGACCCATGGAAGACAATCTGTCCCCAAAGGGTGTGGGGGTTGGGGGTCTGACAGTAGATGGAGTGTAGGTGGTGATGGAGACACTGTAAAGACAGATAAAGCTTTGCCAGCTTGCCCATTCCTTGCCTCTACTGTGTGGCCCATTCCCAATAGGCCATAGACTGGTAGCAGTGCGCAGCTGGGGGCTGGGACCACAGGTCTAGGGAAGCTCCTCCGCTTATCGCAGCACATTCTATGAAGACTGCTGGAGAATGCAGGAAAGTCTTCCCAGTCTGTTGTCAAAAGCAATGGGGCAGCTCTGCCGTGCTGTGATCTGGAGGTTTAGAGGCTTAGAAGATTTTGCCAATGAGGGAGCCCAGGTATGTAAACTCTCATGCATTTTATCTGGTATTTATTTATTTATTGAGACAGATTCTCACTATGTCGCCCTTGGTAGAGTGCCATGGCATCAAAGCTCACAGCAACCTCAAACTCTTGGGCTTTAGCGATTCTCTTGGCCCAGCCTCCCAAGTAGCTGGGACCACAGGTGCCCACCACAACGCCCAGCTATATTTTACCTGTTTTTAGACAAGGGTTTCTTACTATCTACAATATCCTTACTTGGAGCTGTATAATTCTTTGTTATGGGGCTGTCTCGTGTATTACAGGCTGTTTAGCAACATTCTCGGCTTATTTTTCCCTTTGGAAGTCAGGAGAAACTCCAGTTGTGATCATCAAAAATGCCTCCAGAAAGTACCAAATGTCCCTTGGGGATGAGGTGGGGTCAGCACAAAATTGTGCCTGATTCAGAACCACTGTCTGAGAGTAACAACTCTTATACTGATCGCAACTGTTGTTTGCTCTGTTTTTAGGAGGTGAAGGAAAATGATGGGCCCATAGTTGAAAGATCTGCGGGTCTATAACTCTCTTGGGCATAGGAATAATGTGAGAAAAGCACGTGGGAGGGTTTTCTTTCTTTCGTGCTTCCTAGAATAGAGAAACATAAGCATAAAGAAAACAGATTGTGTTTGAAACAGAGAAACATAAATCAAACAAAATCCAAGTCGAAAAGCAAAACCAAAGTTTGGACTCTGCATTTTCATTTTAATATGAACTCGATCATTTTCCATTTTCTCCAAGTCCTTCTAAATGGCAATTTGGAATTTATAATATTAATAGACCCGTAAGGTTCATGAATATTTTCTATAAAGAAATGTGAGTCTCTGGAAGACTAAGCAATGTACTTAAGTCTGCCCATATAATATTTTATTTTTTATTTATTTATTTTTTTAAACGATCGGTTTTATTTATTTATTTATTTATTTATTTTTGAGACAGAGTCTGACTTTGTCACCCTAGGTAGAGTGCCGTGGCATCTCAACTCACAGCAACCTCCAGCTCTTGGGCTTGGGTGATTCTCTTGCCTCAGCCTCCCGAGTAGCTGGGACTACAGGTGCCCACCACAATGCCTGGCTTTGTGGCGGGCACCTGTATTTTTTTGTTACAGTTTGGCCAGGGCAGGGTTTGAACCCATCACCCTTGGTATATGGGGCCGGCGCCCTACTCACTGAGCCACAGTCACTGCCCCACTATAATAAGACTTACAGCAGGATTCAGAAGCCAGCTTCCTTTCTTAGACCTGCCTTTAAAATAGAGCCATCCAGGCTAAAATGAGCAAGCCATTGTTCAGGCAGGCCAGCTTGCTACTGTGGGAAAACCTGGACTCACAATTCACAATTCAATTCCTCCAAGTGAAAAATAACACCCAAAATTGACTAATGTGATTGTTACAATGATTTTATTGGTATCCTTATCACCCTCACCCACCTTATCTCACTCTTCCTCCTTTCGCTTTCTTCCTCCTTTCCCTTTCTTTCTCTCAGGGGCCACAGTCTTTGTTGACTTGATCAACCCTAAATCTGAGTCCCAGCTCTGCAGAGAAGTCACCAACACCTCTGCAGGGTTTTGAGAAAATGCACATGTGTGAGCATGAATAAAATCCAAAGCCCTCCAACCAACTGAGCAGACCCTCCTTTTGGCTAAAGAGACCTCAGCGTTCCAGGCCATCATAGGCTGGGTGGTCAGACGCACCTCATTATACCTCCTCCCAACCATTAAGCTTTCTTCTCTAAGGGTTGGTTATACAGAACCAGTCTTTGGAAAGACTTGCCCCACCACTGATCTCAACCAACTGCCTAAGGTGACTCCTCCCTATTTTTGGTTTTGGCGCAACAGACCAGCATTTCTTCCTGATAACAGGTCAGTGACCATGCGGTGTTTCTGACCAGTCCACAGAGAATATGTTGAGGGATTTTTTTGTGTCTTCTACTTCACCTGTTGATGTCGGAGGACCGAAAATTCTACCCTTGGAACATGCTGAGAACACCATTTTCTGAGCACGGATCCCATGAAGCTGCATAAACGCAATTGTGCATGGGCAAGTTTCCTCTTTCATAAATGTTCGTGACTCCTCCTACAGCTTGTTAATATGTATATTCAGCCACTTGTCCCCCCCATGAAGTATAGGTTCTCAGCTTCTGCCCAAGAGCTCCCTTGTAAGAATAGCCACCCTGTAGGCTACAACCCATTATGAGAAATTAAGCTTTTTTCAAAATCAATGAACCATCATCATTTTCTTCAGTGGGCACATGCTTTATAAAATTAATGCTGTCATTTTCTTGCTACTTGAAATTATTTCTTTAAATATCTAAGTGCTTAGATGTCTGCAATATGAAAAATTAAAACTCTGTGAAAATAATCAGAAACATTTTAGAGTTGGGGAGGGAGGAATGTTACAGGTCACCTAGTCCAACAAAGATTACTTTTGCTCATGGGTACTAAGTCCTTTGCAGGGCACACCCCTTTCATTTCTGAGCCATTCTAATGGTTGTAAAGTTTTGATTCTGCTCTTTTGGTTTTTCTTCTTGGAAAACATTGCATCTTCCTTGTTCACTAGTGAGCTATACAGCAGTCGACAAGTAGAGATTTTATATATGAATGCATCAAAGACGAAATAATGAAACTAATTGCACAACCTCACAACCACCTGAAATCTGGTCTTCTTTCTTGCACTTAGTGGAGGTGGTAGCTTGGAATGCTACAGAACTCCTGGTGATCTGAACCTTCAGTTAAAAGATGTTTGATGAGTATGAGCATCAACATTTCAGCAAAACTTGACTGTATCAGTCATGCAACTTGCTGCCTTGTCATCTATGCCACCTTCATATTTCAAAAAGAAAAATGAAATATGTGCCCCCCTTAATAATAAAATGGCTAATAAGGGAGGATCCTCATTGTATGGTACATGCAACTTTCTCATTAACTTCGAAATCAACACCGACTTTCTTGCACTGTACCATCTTCTGCTTTCCTTCAGTCCTTTCTTCCAGCGCTGTGGGCCTTTTTCTGGACACCAGCAACACCTTTCCTTTGAGACACTTTCCAGTGTTGGCTGAGCAGCCAGTCTGGTCCCCCAGTTTCTTTTCTATTATTCCCTTACTCAGTCTGTCTGTCAGAAGGCATCAGTCCACCTTGGTAGAGATTCAAGTGGATGGAATCTGGTGCAAGAAGGATGCTGGAGACTAAGTGAAATCTTGGTCAGGTTTAGGGACCCTTCAGGTGCCTGAGTGTGTGCCTTTATTTGTGGACACTTCTGCCAACCATTCATGGTGAGATCTTGGACAATGACCTAATTTCCCTGAGCCTCAGTTTCCCTGCCAGTAAGGAAGGATGATAATCATACTTATGTCATAGTGTTATTAAGAAAATTAGCTTAGCCACCGAGGATAACACAGACCATAGTAAGTGCTATGCACGTTTGCTGTTAACTCCTATGACAGAGGAAGAAATATGGCGATGTCTCTGTTTTTAATTTTATTGGCCATTCGTGGCCTTGAGAAGTCAGAATAATGTAGTTATTTATTTTTACCCAATTTAGTAAGCAGACTTACTGTCAATTATGAGCAAGACCCGCCACTCTGCTCATTATAACAGGCCTGGAAGATTCCAGATTCCATGGGTAACTAGGTTCAATTTCTGCTTCCACAGATTCAGAGCTTCTGAGATTTCTTTTTCTCTCTGTGTGTGTCTGCACACCAAAGAGCGGCAGAGACAGATTGCGCTGGTCTGGGCTGCCCATTTTCTGTGGCTACTCTGCATAATGAAACTTTGTGGTTTCTTTCACTACTTACCGCTGGTACCACCTGGCCTGCCTTTAATGGATGCTATGCTAGAAACAAGGAAAGGCTTTGGCTCTTACAATGAGAATATCTCTGCAAATGAGCTAAATACTCACAATGGAGGTGGGGCAGGAAACGTTATGAACTGTAGTTCTTTTGTTTCTTTTGGTTAAGCCTATAGTTCTCATTGCATTACTTGTTGCTAAATTCTATGTTTAGGTCCTTGGACAGATTTTAGGAGAGACTTTTCAGTGGTCTCATCCTGATCCTGAACCCTCTTTCTTTGTCCTCCTTTTATTGTTTGGGATTCATTGAAGGTACAAAGAATGAGGCTACACTGATTGCATTTGTTAAATAAAGTTCCTCTTATAATTGTGTCCCACCCGCAAGAGGTGTGCCATATACCATGACCCCCTCCCCCTGCCTCCCCTCTTCCTGCTCCCTAATTCTCCTACCCCACCCCTTGTGTTAGCTCATCCCCTGCCTTCATATCAGAACTGAGTATGTTGGATTCTTGCTTCTCCATTCTTCTGATGCTTTACTAAGAAGAATGTGTTCCACCTCCATCCAGGTTAATACAAAGGATGTGAAGTCTCCATCCTTTTTAATGGCTGAATAGTATTCTATGGTAAACACATACCACAGCTTGTTAATCCATTCCTGGGTTTGTGGGCATTCAGGTTATTTCCACATTTTGGCGATTGTTAACTGCCATAAACAGCCTAGTGCAAATGTCCTTATGATAAAAGGATTTTTTTTCTAGTAATGGTATTGCAGGATCAAATGAGAGGTCTAATTTGAGTTCTTTGAAGATTCTCCATATTTCTTCCAAAAAGGTTGTATTAATTTGCGGTCCCACCAGCAGTGTCTCTCCACATCCACACCAGCATCTGCAGCTTCTTTTTTGACCTTTCTGACCTTACTTGGATAGCAGTAACGCCCGTGTCTGCGTGCATGTGTGTGCGTATTGTGTGGTATATCCAGGGTGTTGATAAAATTCATGTGCAATTTAAAATAGTTTAACATAGTAAATTGCACATGAACTTTATGTACACCTGTATATACATGCATACCTCCTATACATACACATACATGTATATATGTATTCTATATATAGATACATATACATATATGTGTACACTTTATATACACATACGATGTACATATATATATATATGTATGTATATACATATAGTACATACAGGGTTCCCAACTTTATGTCCACCCTATATACACACACACACACATATATATGTATGTGCATGTATATCTCAGCTGGACAAATCATTATGGGTCAACACAGCCAAGACTGAAAGAAATTATCCACAACCTAAAAATATAAGGAAATGTAGTAAGTCAATACCTTTTTTTTTTTTTTTTTTTTTTAGTAATATTTGACAGCTGGGTGAGGTGGCTTACGCCTATAATCTGGGAGTACAAGCACTCTGGGAGGCCAAGGCAGGTGGATGAACTGAGCTCAGGAGTTCGAGACCAGCTTGAGCAAGAGTGAGACCCCATCTCTAAAAATAGCCGGGCATTGTAGCAGGCACCTGTAGCCTCAGCAACCAGGGAGGCTAAGGCAAGAGAATTGCTTTGAGCCCAAGAGTTGGAGGTTGCTGTGAGCTATGATGCCACGGTACTGTACCCAGGGTGACAGAGTGAGACTCTGTCTCAAATAAATAAATAAATAAAAATTTAAAAGTCTTAATGTTTTAGATTAAAACATTAAAAAATGTTTGTCGAGGATGGCATTTACATGCTTAAGATGCTATGAGCATGTTTCATAAGTCTTCTTCATCACATCTATCATAGAACTACAGAATTCATAGATCTTTTTCTCTAAGCTCTGGAGAGAGATTTATACAAAAAGAATAAAAAATGAACAAGAAGATGTTCACTTCTCTAACAAATACTACAAGTTATAGTTTGGGTGTATTTATTTCTTTGCTTTAATAAGATTGTAGCATATAATTTTTTTTTTTTTTTTTTTTTTGAGACAGAGCCTCAAGCTGTTGCCCTGGGTGGAGTGCTGTAACATCACAGCTCACAGCAACCTCCAACTCCTGGGCTCAAGAGATTCTCTTGCCTATGCCTCCCAAGTAGTTGGAACTACAGGTACCTGCCACAAGGCCCAGCTACTTTTTTTTTTTTTTGTTTGCTTGTTTTTTTTTTTTTTTTTGGTTGCAGCCATTGTTGTTTGGCGGGTCCAGACTGGATTTGAACCCGCCAGCTCAGGTGTATGTGGCTAGCTCCTTAGCTGCTTGAGCCACAGGTGCCGAGCCAGCCTATAATTTTTAAAGGAAAAAAAAAACCCATAGAGACCAGTGGATTTGAAGAAAAAAGTTGAAGGGGGCATCTTGTTTGTAAAAATATAAATAAGAGCATTTTTCTTTCTTTTTTAGAGACAGAGTCTCACTTTTTTAGAGACAGAGTCTCAGTAGAGTGCCATGGCTGTCAGTTGCAGTTTAGCTGGAGCAGGGTTTGATCCCGCCACCCTTGACATCTGGTGCCAGTGCCCTACTCACTGAGCCACAGGCGTTGCCCGATAAGAGCATTTTTCAAAACTGCTTCTTAAGTGCCATCAGTAGTTACCAAGCCCCTAGAAGCGATGCATGTTTATCATGTGGAATGACATTTTAGGCATTTATCAGCATTTATTCTTTCTTATCATGAACACGTGTCATACCATTCCCCAAGGAATTCTAAAACTTTTCTAAGAAACTTTTGCATCATCTTAAACTTGCATCTGCTAAACTTGATTGCCTTAGGAGAAAAAAGCCCCCACATTTTTATATCATTTTACATAGCAACATCGCAAACACAGCAAACCTCGTGATGCATGGAAAATACAAAGAGTCTGAGAGAAATACAGACATAGAGGGACTGGGCTTGGGTTCCCAGAAACCACTTGAGGCCTATGTTGTTGCTTTCCCATGACAGCTGCAAGGGGCCAGGCCCATTCATGGTTCTCATTTCCTGAAACTCTTCCTTAGCAATTCTTACAAAGTTTGATTTTATTCTGAAATCAGGCGAAAAGAAAAAAAAAATCAATGTGTTTATTGATGGGGAAGAAAATCCTTTCAAGATGATGTCTACTCCCATAGGATGGGTTGCATATTTTTGAAGTATAGTAAGTATGCACTGTCCTGAAACAGTTACCATAGGAACAAAACTTTTTCCCCATTAAAGGGAAGGAGCACCACTATAGTAAGTTTGCACAGAAATGTCTAAGCTACACAGATTAAGCATCGGTTGGGAGTCAAGTTCAGCTGACTGCATATTTAAACACTCCCTTAAATAGGCAGGTGTTAGTCGGGAAGGTATAGAAAAAAATATTTCCTTCAAGAAGTGTGTTTTTCTGTGTAGATACCTAGTAATGGGATTGTGGGATCAAGTGGAGGATCGGCTTTCAGTTCTTTGAGGATTCTCCATACTTCTCTCCAAAAAAGGCTGCATTAGTTTGCAATCCCATCAGCAGTGTGGACGTGTTCCCTTCTCTCCACATCCACGCCAGCATCTGCAGATTTGGGATGATGCGATGTGGGCTCACCTTACTGGAGTTAGGTGGTATCTCAGAGTGATTGCGATTTGCATTTCTAGGATGATTTAAGATGATGAGCATTTTTTCATGTGTTTGTCGGCTACTCATCTGTCATCTTTGGAGAAGTTTCTGTTCCATCTCTTGACTTTTGCATAAGAATGTTTATTGCAGCTCAATTCATAGCTGCCAAGTCATGGAAGCAACCCAAATGCCCGTCAACCCATGAATGGATCAACAATTGTGGTGTTTATATATACCATGCAATACTATTCAGCCGTAAGAAAAGATGGAGACTTTACATCTTTTATGTTTACCTGGATGGAGTTGAAACACATTCTTCTTAGTAAAGTATCTTAAGAATGGAAAAATAAATATCCAATGTACTCGATACTAATATGCAAACAATATATTAACAATATATTACACACTCATATGAACAATAAAACAAATATAGTCTAGTACAGGGGCGGGGGAGGGGACGAGGGAGGATGATTGGCAGAAGAAGGGAGGGCCTTGGGCAGGATGTCACCTAAGGACACTATGCCTGGGAGTGTGTCACACCCCCTGGGTGAGGGGCTCTTTTACAACTGGAACTTTACCTTGGAAATGAGAACAATGTAATTTAAAAATGTGTACCCTCATATTAATTTTAAATAAAAAAAGAAAGAAATTAGAAAAAGAAGTTTGCCCAGCCAACAAAGCACATTATAAGTTTGTTAAACAAGTCGTCAAAGAGGGTGCTTTGATGCCATCTGTTTTTTTATTCAGCTCTAATTTCCTAGGATGGAACCACCCCAGCTCTCAGCTGAAAGTCCTGGTGAACAAAGTCAAAGAATATTTCCTTTTCTCTCTCCTTTTTACAGCGACAGAGTCTCGCTCTGTCACTCAGGCTAGAGCACAGTAGCACAATCATAGCTCACTGTGGCCTTGTACACCTGTCCTCAAGCAATGCTCTCAGCGTGTTGGGATTACAGACATGAGCCACCCTGCCATGCCTCATGGAGGATTCTCACATCCTGGTTCATAAGGATTTCTTCTGAAGCAGAGAGCTGCCTAAGTAGATAAGCAGGATTCTGTGAATGGAAATTCTGGAATTCTGGAATTTTCCATTTAATGTTCAAACTATGGTTGACTGGAAAGCAAAACCACAGATAAGGGGGGACTACTATGCTTTATCTTTAATCTTTTCATGTATATAGAATACATGAAAAAAATTGTCTTAAGTCAAAAAGAGCTCCTTCAATGAGTATAAAACAAAAATTCTAAGTGATAAATTCTAAGTGTCAGATGCAGGTATAGCTATGGAAGACCTGCACAACCAGCTGGACTTGAGCTAGGTTTTATTTTATTTTATTTTATTTTATTTTATTTTATTTTATTTTATTTTATTTTATTTTATTTTATTTTATTTTTGAGACAGAGTCTCACTATGTCACCTTGGTAGAATGCCATGGTCACACAGCTCATAGCAACCTCAAACTCTTGGGCTTAAGCAATACTCTTGCCCCAGCCTTCTAAGTAGCTGGGACTAGAGGCGCCCACCACAACACTGGGCTATTTTTTTGTTGCAGTTGTCTTTGTTGTTTAGCAGGCCCAGGCCAGATTCAAACCCACCACCCCTGGTGTACGGGGCTGGCACTGAACTATAGGTGCCCAGCAGCCTTGGGCTAGTTTTAAGAGAGATGACATTTATAAGTGCACATGGGTAGAAGAGTTAGCACCGTATTCCATTATTTTAAGATACACAGTTTCTACATTTGAACATCTCTGAAATCAGCTGCCTTAGAATTAATAATTAATGGGGAAATGTATGTCAGTATGTATGTCACAGTCGCTAACAAGCAGGTGGCAGTTGTGATGTAAGTAACATTATACCCACAGGTGCAAATTTGGTCATCATCTGTTCAGCTGAATTTTGTACATTGCTGGCTGTACATACATTGAGTTTAACTGACATTTAAAATGTCTTACAAAAGATTATAGTCCTATTCATCTTGGACATGAAAAGTTCATGTACACGGAAAGAAAGCAGAGTGGCAAAATTTGTTATTAGTTGAAGGACATGCTTGTCCTGGAAGGAAAGAACAGTACTTTCCAAGTTGCTTGGAATAAAATTCCAGAGACAGTGTTGGGGTCCTCTTGATCATGGCACAGAAAATATGGCCACCAAAAATTCTGAATGGCAAAGTGATGAAGATGAGTTCAGCTGTGAATGTAAAGACATTTTAGGATTACAGAAAGGCCCGCTTACCTGCAGGGGACACGTTCCAAGACTATCCATAGATGCTACCAGAGTTGCGTGCCATTTAAACTTACGGGTTGTTTATTTCTGGAATTTTCCATTTAATATTTTCAAACTATGGTTGCCTGGAAAGCAAAACCACAAATAAGGGGAGGACTACTTAATCTTTTCATATACACAGAATATATGAAAAAAAACTGAAGTCGAAAAGAGCTCTTTCAACAAGTATAAAACAAAAATTCGAGGTGATAAGGAAGCATTGTGAGAGTTTGTCAGAGATTATTTTTTCTTAGTGGCATATCAAAAATGGTGATAAACTTTATATGATGACATTTTAGATTTAATCGTATACATACATGTAAAAAAGATGAATAAGCAAAGTATGATCTTGTTTGAATATATAAGCAGAAATTTGAGTGTGGAGTGGGGGTGGGTCATAATCAAACTCCTTAAGATCTCCAAAAAAATATTAGTTAGTAAAAGAAGGAGGGAGGGATGGGGAAAGGAAGAGCTGAGAGAGGGAAGGAGGGAGGGGGTTAGGGCCTTGGTGTGTGCCACATCTTTTGGGGGCAAGACAGGATTGTAAGAGGGACTTTACTTAACAAATGAAACCATTATAAAAAAAAAAAAAAAAAAAAAGAATATATCTGTTTTGTATAGATGTAGATTCATGCATTTTAGTAGATTTATAAATGTTTTATGTTGTTTTGTTTCCAAACACAATCTATTTCAAACAGATTATATTTATATGTCTAAATATATTGAACTATATGTGTGTACATTGACAATAAATATAAGATTATATCCTCAGGAAAAAAAATATTAGTTAGTAAATACAATAATTTTAGAATTAGTTTTCTCTTAAACATTTGAATAAACTGTCTAGAACATTTGAATTCTAATGTGACTTAAAAGTCACATTTAAAAATTCATTTAAAAATGAATGTAAGAAAATTAGCAATACATTAACCTTTTATGTATTAAAAGGATTGCAATAACAAAATGTCAGTCTAAAAAAGCACTCACTATAATTTAATTCTGTTGACATGAAAAATACCAGAGTTCTTTTTAAAAAAGGAAATGTCAGTTCTTTAAAAAAAAAAAAAAAAAAAAGGAAATGAACACTCAATTCCAGATAATAGTTAAAATATACTTACATCTTATGAGCTTATGAGGTCATACAAAGATGATAGAATAATGCATCTTTTACAAAGAGGACTATTCTAGTTAAGTTTAAGGCTTTGGCTTGGCTTATATTTCCATTTTCTGAGAATATTTCCTTTTTTTTTTTTTTTTTTACTTTTAAAAGAGTGTAAGGGTCAATTATCATCGATTTGGCTAATACTGAAATAACTAGAAATTTTGAGGACTTAGAATCTTGGCACATTCTTTATTTTATTTATTTATTATTTTTTTTTTTTTAGTAGAGACAGAGTCTCACTGTACCGCCCTCGGTAGAGTGCCATGACATCACAGGACTCATAGCAACCTCCAGCTCTTGGGCTTACACGATTCTCCTGCCTCAGCCTCCCAAGCAGCTGGGACTACAGGCGCCCACCACAACGCCCCGCTATTTTTTGGTTGCAGTTTGGCAGGGGCTGGGTTTGAACCCGCCACCGTTGGTATATGGGGCCAACGCCCTACTCACTGAGCCACAGGCACTGCCCACATTCTTTATTTCTTATGTTATAAGATATACTTAGAAAAAACAATCTTTTAGGATTTATTACTGTATTTTAATTCTCTCAAGGGTGTGCCGAAGCCATCTTTAAAAAAAACTTCGGGTATGTTACAAAAGAACTACATTAATGGGTGATCCAAATTCTAAAATAATGTTATAATTTAAGGCCCAGCCCAGGAATCTCACTGTTTATATCATCTGAACCTATAAGACACTCGCTAATCAGTGCTGGACATCATCTTACTATGTGGGTGGCAGCTGCCCGTCATCTCAATAATTTTGAAAAAATGCCAGGGAATTTATTTTAAAGTATTTGTCCAGATTAAACCACATGTGGCTTCCAGGGTGCTCTGGGCCTAAAGCCTAAGCCTGCTGGCTTTGGCTGTGTTGAGCCATTGAGCTTATCCAGGAAAAAAATTGTCTCCTCAAAGCCAATAAAGATAAAAGGAACCTGCATTAGTCCAAAACAGCACAGCTCATGGGTGGGAACTGCATAAGCTTAAGTTTTGGGTTGTTCTCCCTATTGGCTTCAGAAAAGCCAGGGAACAGAAAGGAAAGTAGACAGCTGCTGGATCTCTCTGTTTTGTGTTTTGCTTGGTTCAGTGAAACTTTGACTTGGACAGTTAATTTTGTCTTAATGAACTCTATTGGTGACTCCGGGGCCTTGAGCACACACACAATGGCAAACCGTGGTTAATATGCCAACTTAGTGATACGATAGCCATGTTGCATCCTTGGAACAGAATCCTATGAAAGGTAAGACTTGTTAGGGTTTCTGCATCTGAGAAAGGATCAATTCCTCATAATAGTCATTGAACGAGGTAAGGTATTGGTGATAGGAAAAGAGTGGCAAGCAGTCTGGAAAGCTTTGATCACTGTTATTCTATGGCAAAACATTTGGTAAAATTGTCACACTTACCCTGTCATAGAAGGGAAGCTATACGGCTATCTATTCTTTTTAGGGGAAACTGGTTGCAAAAACTCAGAATACTGTGGCAGGCCAACTGGACCACACCTTATGGTTTTTAACAAGATGTATGAAAGCAAGGGACGCAGGCAAGAAGTGTATGGTTTGCACAGACAGATGAAAGTGAATGGAGGAGATTCTACTCTGTATTAAGGGAGGTCCTCTCTGTGTGTCTCCTCTTACTGAAAAAGACAATCAGTGAAAACACACAACAGAGGAAGCTATGGGGTCCAATGCAGACCCCATCTCTGGGATGCTGAAAGCGGATCTTGGATGATTGGCAATGAGTCCAGAATGGAAAATTCAGCATGGTGTGGCCAAGGACAGGGCAGGGTCCCATATCCCTGGTCTCTCTTCCATCTAGAATGGAAACATAGACACGTTGAAAGTCCATGAAACCACTGCTTTCTTAATGAGACCCACAATGTTGATGGTGGCTGATAAGGAATGAGACGATACAGAAGCTGTTCCTCATGTGAATATTTATGATCATCTATGATGCTCTCTTGCAAAAGTCTTCTGATCCCCAGAGACTGTTGCAGAACAAAACCACATTCTGTCAGATAAGTTTCATTCTTCTGTAGATACATATGTGATTACTTTTATATTATGGATACATGTATGCATAGAATATTGTTTGGAAAGATACACAAGAAGTGGGTCACAGTGGTTGCTTCTGGGTGTAGGGAAGGAACATGAGGTGTATTATCCCTATTCACCTTTGGGTAAATTATAAATTTTGGAACATGTATATACATTACTTAACCAAACATCTGCAAAAAAAGAGCAAACTAAAAAGTAGTTCCTAATAAAATTGCAAGTGTACATATCTTTGACCTAGTTATTTATCTCCTGGGAAGGATTGCTTACAAATATACCCAAATGTGTGAAATGATGTGTCTTCAAACTCATTTACTGAGACATTGCTTTTAATAGCAAATATTAAAAATAATTTAAATGTCCATCCATAGGGCACTGGTGAAATATTGCATACAACTATACAATTCAATACTACGTATCCACAAAAAGAAAGGAAGAACGTTATGTATTTATTTAAAAAAAAAAAGAAAGATTTCCACTATGTTACTAACTGGAAAAGGCAAAGGTTATTGCAAGCTCTCATTTGCACTTTTTAAAAAGTGAGAGGAACCCATGTATATGTGTCCTAATTATATTTATATGCACATATATGCATTCATTTTTATATTTCTGAAAAGGTACATAAAATTGATAACATTGATTGTCCTAGGAACGGAGAATTTGGTGACAGAGGTTCAGAAATGCGATGGATATTTTTACTCCAAAAGAATTCCACAGATGTTTTCCACATCAGCAGTATCATTTAGGTAAGTTTATATTCTTGCTTCACAGATATCACTCATCTGAGTGTCTAAGCTAAGGTAATTTTTTTTTTTCACTCTGTTGTCCAGGCTAGAGTGCCATGTCATCGGCCTAGCTCACAGCAACCTCAAACTCTTGGATCAAGGGATCCTCTTGCCTCAGCTTCCTGAGTAGCTGAGACCATAGGCACCCACCACAACGCCCAGCTATTTTTAGAGATGGGGTCTTGCTCTTGCTCAGACTGGTCTCTAACTCCTGAGCTTGGGCAATCCACCTGCCTTGGCCTCTCAGAGTGCTGGGATTATAGGCATGAGCCACCAGCCCCAGACTAAGGGAAGGCAGCTTTAACAAAAATATCTATCACCCATCCAAGTCTCATTTCCTATATAGACATCCCCTTTAGAATAAAAAAATCTGCATCTAAAAGCCACAATTGCACGTGTAGTTTATATAAGTAACAGGTGCATGACCTTTGTACACCAGTCTAGTGAAACCACATCTTTCAGTTTGCAGATATAATTGGCATTCGCTTACCCTGTTGCTATATAGTTACAGCTCTTTTTCATCAAGCACATTACGTGTGAAGCAAAAAAAAATGCCACCACTTCTAACCTCACTCAGCAACTTTTTATTACGAAGACATAGCTTTCTTTTTTTGGTAGTCTTTTCTTTTCCTAAGTGCAGAAAAGTTTTGCTATGGTATGATCAGAGAGAATGCTCTTCTTTCATTGAAACCACTTGTTCTAGATAAAAGAACAAATTCTGTTTCATGTTTTTACTTCTCTCCTCCCATCCCTCTCTTCTATTCTCCCTTTCTTTTTTCTCTGTTTCACCACCAGTTTCCTAGAGAGACCATGTATTTAAAATCCTCAGAGTAAGGAGCACCCTGTGGTTGAAAACCTCAGATGACTGTTATTAAGGAAATGCTCATCTGACGAGAGCTAAAAATTAAGTGACGCTTTTTGCCTTACTTAACATTTTTCCTACTATGTCAAGTGATGGTTTGGGGTTGATAAGTATTGGTGCAAATCATCAGCCCTGAATCCACCAGAACCTTCCCACATTCTGATCAGTTTGAAGATCAAACTTTTGTTTGAGCTAAATTGAAATCATCATATCGTTTTATAGTTACGGGCCTTTAAGCTTGGAAAGAAGGTTGCACAACAACGAATTCAGTTGCTTAGTTTTATAGATGAGGAAATTAAGGGTAAGGGCCACTAAGAGATTTTCCAAAAATTATATAAATAACTTACTGTCAGAGTTAAGCCTGCTGATTTTTTTTTTTCAACCATAGCACATCTGAGCAGAAAGGAACTCCAGAAAAATTATCTTGCTCTCTTCTCTTTTTTTGGCCCTTATCTATGTTTGTCTCTTCCTTGGATTTCTGAATAAATCATTTTCTGAGGTTCGCTAAGAACCTCAGAATAAATGTTTCTGAATAAATCATTTTCTGAGGTTCGCTAAGAACTTGGAAATGAGACAAATTTGATTGTCCTCTTGAGAGTTAATTAAGATTCTCACCAGCCTCGGCCTCCTTAACAGTTGAAAATTTCCTTGACCTGTTGAAAAGTTTCCTTCAGTTTGGTGTTCAAAGCGTATTAATGGGATGTGTACTAATAGGCATGGTGAGTCACATGCCAATGTGTGGCATTGGCCAATGGCACTAGCTTATCTGGAGAAAGAAGAGCCTTTCTTTTCTTCTTTTTTGGGGAGGGGGAAGAAATGTACCTTTTAATATCTGGGATTCAAAATCTTCTTGTATTTCATAGTCTTGATAGTAATCCAAGAAGATTTCAATGTAAGAGTTTGGACTACAAATATGGCACAGAAACAGGGGGACCAGTATAGATCTGATCTGTATCAGAAGCAGGGGAACCAGCTCATCTGTATCCTGCTCGATGCAGGGAGAAGTCTAGACCAGGATGCTGAGAATTTTATTCCCATGGTTGAGGCTCTACCTTAGGGAAAGTGTTCTGGCTCGGTGCTCATAGCTCAGTGGTTAGGCCGCCAGCCACAAACACCGAGACTGGCAGCTTCAAATCAGCCTGGGCCAGCTAAACGACAATGACAACTACAATAAAAATAGCCAGGCATTGTAGTCTCAGCTACTTTGGAGGCTGAGGCATGAGAATGGCTTAAGCCCAAGAGTTTGAGGTTGCTGTGAGCTGTGACGTCACCACACTCTACCCAGGGCGACATAGTGAGACTCTGTCTCAAAAAAAAAAAAAAAGGTGTTCTCTTTTCTTGAATTTCTTCACTTCCTAGTTTTCTTCTGGGGTCTCTGGCCATTACTTGTCTTTCATCTACTAATTCCTACTGTCCCCCCAACCTCTAAATGGTAGAGTTGCTGAGAGCTCATTCATTGCCTTTTCACTTTGTCCCATAGGGATCTCATTCACACTGATGATTCCCCAGATTTATAGTTCTAATCCAAATCTCTTTTCTGACTCAAATCTCTCTTTCAATTTTTTTCATTTATCTCATCTATCAATCTAAATTTCCATAAGATTGTCATAAACATGTCTAGAACTGTATTCTTCATGCCTTCACGATATCCTCCCCAAATCTGCCTCTCTCCTACATTTCCTCAACTCAGAAAATGGCACCTCCACAAGCCCAGTTGCTCAAATCAGAATTTGGTTGTCAGACTTGAATCCTCCCCTTTCTTTTCCTTTTGATGCATTATCAGGATATCTTTTTACCTATTCAGTATTTCTTGCCGCCATAACCTTTGTCTGTGTCACGATCTCCCTTACCTGGAGGATTGTAGTGTTAGTCTCCTAACTGGCCTCCCCACATTCATCCATTCTACTTCAATCCAATAAGTGAGTCATCCCTTAAAAACACTGATTGGACTGCACAGTGGCCCACGCCTGTAATCCCAGCACTTAGGGAGGCTGAGGCAGGATGGCGGCTTGAGATCAGGAGTTTGATACCAGCCTGGGCAACATAATGAGACCCTATCTCAAAAATAAACAAACAAATAAATAAAATGCTGTTGGGCTCATGTTCCCTCTCTGCTTATAACACATCATGGCTCCTGCTTCTCTCTTCATCTTTGGCCTGTACCTCTCTCCCCTTCTAAGTGCATCCCAGCCCCAATGGCTGCCTATGAGTTTCCTGCCCTACATCTTTTTTTCTCTCTGCTTAGAATTCTTTGCCCTCCACAACCCTTCTCTTCCCCACTTCTCCCAGCATCTGCTAGTCTAATTTTACATGTCAGGTACTACAAAATCTGATTTAGGACTCCCTTGATAATCTCTTGCATAGCATCCTCTCTTTTTTCCCTTTCAAAATAATTTCTAATTATAAATGCATTTGTGTGATTATGCCTTCCCAAGTATCTTATCCACCACTATATTGCACAACAACTATCTAGAACAGTTCCCAGCATGTAGTGGGCAGTCAATGTTTGTGGAATGAATGACGAGGGAGCAATGTGAGCTGAGAGGATTTTTGTAAAATAATTTAAATTTCTTTCTCCTTTTGACTCTGTTCTACCCACTTTATGATTCCTGTTCCCACATAGCTTGACAACTGGGATGGAATACACTGATAGTGAGGATTTATTTAGGGGAGAGGAATGTCTTAATTTAAAAATTGATGTTTGAGTGATAACTTGTACTCACGTGGATTTTAATTCATGTGCATCTGTCTCTGAGGTCCTGAGAATGGTGAGCTGTGGCCTTAAGGTCAAGTTCTGGGGCACATTAATTCACTAGTAAATATCACCCATGAGGGTTTTCTGGGCATGACCTTGCAGAGCTATCCCCTCAGTGACATCCTGATTAAATCATTACTGATTGAAGCTTATCTTTCTTTTTGGAATGTCTACATAACTTAGGAAGTATTGCCAAATTTTTGCCAGTTACTAAAGATAAAAGTTACCAAATATAGTTGTTACCATCTGTATGTGCCACTGAGAGATTAAGCAGGCTAGGCTAACCTCAGGCCAGGACTTCTAGTCAATCAGGTCTTTTCCTGCAACCGGATTTTATGAGCTTGGGAAATTCTATTGCAGGTATGTTGATGGGCCTAGCACCAACTGGAACAAAGTACTAAAGAACTGAAAACATTCTTAATAATAAATCTCTGCAGTAAGTTCATTGTTTTCTACACGCCAGCGACTGAACTGTTATACACATGCTGTTTCATTCATTTTCATCATGACTCTACAAAGCATGGTCATGGGTTATCAACCTCATCTTACACAATAGGAAAACATAGCTTGGAAAAATTTTGTAGCGTGGTTAACGAAGTGGCTGCGCTGGGAGTGAACCTGAGCTGCCTGAATCCAGTCTCTGAGTA
The DNA here is from genome assembly GCA_963574355.1 of Loris lydekkerianus. Taxonomy (NCBI): domain Eukaryota; kingdom Metazoa; phylum Chordata; class Mammalia; order Primates; family Lorisidae; genus Loris; species Loris lydekkerianus. Next base: position 22,019 of record CAUYPK010135138.1, read on the forward strand.
CTTAAGCACTACATGAAATTGCATCCTTTGACTTGGTCGTGTATCAAGTGATTGATGTGGTATCCACTGGGTTGTACAGTGGCCAAATTCCTTGTCCTCCCAGCCTGATTTCTGTCATAGTAATAACGGAAATGGGTTGTTAAAATACAAGTTTGGGTATCCTTCGTTACTTTATTCATAAGGATTTTTTTGAATATCCTCCATGCTAATTGTTATGTAGACTCTAAGGAATGCGGATGAGAAGATACACAGTTCTCCTCCCCGAAAGCTTGCAGTTTCATGAAAAGCAGGCAAATAACAGATACATACAATACACTATGACCAGTGCCGGAACAGAGGCCAGATTCTGGTAGCATGAAAATGGGATGGGAGCTGACTCTTGAAGACGAGGGATCTGCTGGGCAGCTATGAAGGATGAGAATAAGAAAAGGGTAGTTTTCTGGCAGTTTTCATCATTTTGGGAACCATGTGTGCAGATCTGGGAAGCCTCTAGTCTTCAGTACTATGGGATGTTGGAAAGAAACCAAGCTGAAGAGATCACAGGCTGGGTGCCAGATCCCATCAAATCTTTATTCTGAGTACTCAGAGCTCCTTTAAACAGGAACAGAAACCAAGTCAAATGAGCTGCAGTAATGAAGACTGACCTCTTAGGTTCAGGGGTCTGGCCCCAAGTGCTGCAGTCTCTGTGTCTCTGAGTCCTTGCTCTCAAGAGAAAGAATCTTATCAGTCATTGACCAGCCACCTGAGTTAGGTGTCTGTCACTCCTGTGATAGGATGCAGGCACACACGTGTGTGTGTGTGGTTGTATTACAGGGTTACTAGGTTGGGACCCCCTGGGAGGGACAGCTCTCACAGGAACTATAAAGAGATGAGAACGTTTCCCTAGGGAAGCTGTGTAAGAGAAAGGCAATAAAGTCCATTCCAGCACAGCATGTAGGCCGTGAGGTTTCTTTAGTAGACATAGAAAGAAAGCAAAAGAGGAATTCTCCATTAATCCCACAAAGTTATCACTATCATTTAAGGTAACTGCCACTCGTGACTCCAAAACATAACTTCTAGAAGGCTGGCATAATTCCAGTATTTTTGCATTGCTACTGATTTTGAATTATTTAAAAATGAGTATGTATGGCGATCATCTCACTAATAAAATACTAAACATTTTTATCCTTAACTGGCCGAGAAAGGCTGGCTGGAGCAGCAGAGTCATTCAGAGGTCCCTGAATGACTGCATGGAACACAGTACACCCCCACCTCATTTACACCAGACAGGGACATAAATGAGAAATTTATCTTTATTTTATTAGGCAATTAAAATTTGACATTAGTTTGTGAAAGAGATGTGAAAAAAGTTTAAAGTGAATTTTCAAAAAAAATTGTACAGAAACATTTTTCTTTAATTAACTAAAGTAAGCTTGCCTATAATGCCCTCAAATTCCATGTTTGTGAAAACGTTTGAAAAAATTGTTAAATTTTTTGTCGTCTATGTGATAAAAATAAATGTTAAGCAGTAGACATTGTTATTTTTCTGATATTCTGTATTTGCATATATTTCCCTCATTTAAAATTTCATAAAAGAATTCTTCTCCTCTTAGATATTTATATTTTCTTATTTTGAGTTGAAAATAGCTTTACTTTTATTGCTTAATAAATTCTGTAAAATTATAAACATTAACTTTAGAATTCACAAAAGAGATAAGGACCAAAAAGACAAAAATACCCACTTTAGTAAAATATGCATAGTGAATTATGGAGTAAGGCAGAATAAGTTTTTAAACACTGGCATGCCAGGAAGGAGGCTATTCTCTTTAATCATTCTCAATGATTCCTTTTATAAGTTGTCTTCTTGATTTTTTAAGTTGTCTTCTTAAGTTTTCTTTCTTCACATATAAACCTTCCATTGTATACAGTGTTATAAATACTGTAAATATTATTGGGAATAACTACAAATGTCAACACTGGAGTGTATATCCTTTAAATTTGTGGAGCTCAGAAACAGTGTATAGGAAACACTTTAGCATGATAAGAAAGCATAGGCTACTATTTCCAATTCAGTTTTTAAAGTTGTGTTTTTGTATCAGGCAGTGCAGAAAAAAATCTGAAGTTCTGAGTACTGACTTTTCAGGGCCCAGAAATGAATGTTTGTGTGAAACAAGTACAAAATAATAATAAATCACTTTATAGAACTGGAATACAGAGCCTCACGCGTTAATTGCTTTATACGTGGGAAATATAACATTAGTAAAAACAAAATTTTCTCTTGTATAAGAGAATAACAATTATTCTTTAAACACTGCCTAAGCATTTTGGTTAAGACTTATTTTTATTCTCCTAATAGTTTTCCTCTAAAAAACACGTAGTTTTGTTTTTATATTTTCCATGTTTTGTTCCTACATTTAAACGTATTGTACTTTAGAATAAACTGTCACTGCTTATTGGCGATGTAAATGATTTTATGCTTCTCAATTACACCGATGTCGTGTTCCAGTTGTTTCATTTCTTTTTCCAGCTTCTGCTTGCGGATCTTCTTTGGGATGGAATCTATGAAGACAGAGAGGGACTGGAACTCCTTGTGTACCTCCTCCCAGTTCTTTTTCAGCCCCTGAAAATGATAAAGAAACTTGTAAGACTAAAGTCAACTGCAAAGGCAAAGGGAAAGGAAATGGAAAAGGAAAGCAAGCTGGTAATGAAAACCGTAAATAGGTCCAGAAAACGTGAGAATCATTTTAAAAACCACATGTACTTATCAAGCGCTTGGCCACGCCAGCAAAAAAATACTGCACAGAGGCCAAATCCTGTCCTTAACTGTGTGCTCGCTTCCCACGGGGAGTATTTATTTGCTCTGTTTTTAATGTTACTGTACTTGTTTTTACCATCAAATAGCACATGCAGGGTTATGAGGAGCATGGAGCCAAGCTCACAGCAAATGCTCTGGTGAAAAACAACAGCTTAGAATTGACAACCCTCCATAGAAAACAGTTTTGTGAAGGTAATTGTTTCCTAGAAAATTTTTATTTTGTTTCTTTCGAATTTTCTTTTTCATCTTTATTCTTCGATAGAGAAAGCACATCAAAGGACCTAATTATGATTTATGTGACTATATTTTCTTGTGTTTGACAAAACGGGTTTGTAAAAATGCCAAAATTCAATGCGACCAAAGATGATTTTTGTATGTGTCTTTTTGATATATCAGAACAAATCGCCCTTCGTATAGTCAAGGGGATCTGTATTTCCTATTAATGTATTCTAGGAACAATTAAATGTGACACCCATGCTAACCCAATTATGTAGTTGAACGTTTTATATTCTCAGAAATCAACAAATTCAAAATTACGCATCTCATAGGAGCCATAAAGGTTATTTCCATCTCTGCCTACTTATCATTTCTTATCACAGTGCGTTAGGCGCTCCACTAACAAATGGTCTTAAATTGCTAATTGAATTCAGTCAATTACATTTTATAAATTAACATTTTTTATTATTCATTATGGGTACATACATGATTTTATTTACACAAAAGCAAAGCACAAAATAGAAAGTACAATTTAAAATATTGCCATGAAAGCATGGCCCTTGGAAACCACATCCACACATTCAGGTTTAAAAGAGGATTGATTAGCAGTGTCGTATACCATAAGGCCTTCATCATAAGCCCTCGTAGCTCAAAGTTAACCTTGTAGAAACTTCTTGGGGACAGTAAGATTTCAATGACTTATTTCCATGCTTAGGTAAGTGATGGCAGGAGAGGGCACACTGCATAGACCAGGCAGGTTGGGGGGAAAGACAACAAATTCTGACTCCTTACTGAGTGAGAAGAATAAGTATCCAGGTTAAATTTTAAAAAGAGAGGGATAGGTTAGCTCAGTTCTTCATCGTGCATGAGTTATGTTCTAAAAAGAGGTCCTTAAAAGAATTCTATTTCTCCACAGTCTTTCATTATGAAATGTGAAATAGGTTCCCACAGGGCTCTGTAGGGGTGCCAATTGCAGAGAGGAAATCTATGTATTTATACACTTTCAAATATCAAAGGTTTCTCGTAGCTACTTGGGTATATTTCCATATTACTTGTGGTCACAGCAGCTGCACTTTTTCTCTGTATTTTCTTTTAAAGCGTGGTTTGCTTTTATCTTTTAGTGTGTACAATAACGTTTGGATCAAAGTCAACAGCGAGGGATGGACACTAAATGTAACTAATGTTTCATACTATAGTGAATGAGGCTCCTTGCTGTTGTGAAGACCTTTCTTGTTTGGTTATTATGGTTCAACTGAAAAAGAACTTTTATTTGCTGTAGCAATAGCAACTTTCCCTTATTTTTATTTCTTAATTTTTCTCTCTTCTAATGTGGAAATAATATTGTTAATTTTGGAAAAAATCAAATAGGGTGAAGTGGTCCTATAATAAATGCTTCTGTATAATAAGAAGTGCCGCCCCTCCTCCCCCCCCAAACATTCCTCACCTTCTTGCCCTGCTCTTGACTAGGGGTAGAGGTAACCCTTGTGAGCTGTTCCACTAACTCCTTTGCCCTCTGGTAACTGAGTGAGTTCAGCCTATAGGGAAGAGAGAGAAGTTGGGGCATTTCCCCCCACCCCGAGACTGCCTGGACACTTGTTATAGCTGCATTCATCTGTCACTAAAACCTTCACCCAGCTTCGGTTCCAGTTCTCTGGAGTGGGCTCTTGACAGCATGGCTTCTTGTCCCTGCCCTTCAAGCCCAGACCGTGGTGAATTCCCACTGTCCTTAGTCCTGGGGTGGTTCACGTCTGTGCTTCACACCTGTGGCTGGCTCCTTCCTACATTCCCTTCAGAGTCCCAGCTGACTGCACCTTCCATGTCCTGCTAGAGCTCTAATCACCTTCTATTACCTCCTATGTGTGTATGTAGAGCCATTAGTAAACCTAAGTCCAGTCCTTATTCATCCACTTGATAGTTCTGCCACCAAGGGAAAATGAAAACCAAATTCTAAATTCACTGACAGTAAGGACTGTGTTAGTTCTGCTCACTGTAGAATCTCCCTGGCTGGACACTGTGCTTAGAACACAGTAGACGTTCAATAAATGAATAAAGGATGGCTGAACAAATGAGCCCACTTGCTCTATTTGTATTTTATAACCTCAGCTGTAAAATGAAAAGTTTGGGATCATCAGATCAGATGATCCCTTCCAGGTGCAATAGTTTGGAATTATTAGACAAAGGACGTTTTCTAAGCATATTGAGACTGAAATTTCATAAAGGATGAGTGGGATGTGTCTTACTCCGGGACATACTGTCAGAACTATATGCACCTCTTAACCAGGGAGGAAGCATGGCCCTGGCCTTGTTAGATGGCCAGCCAGTGGCCTTCTTACAGTGGCTGCTGCATTCCCAAGCTAGCAAGGCGTCCAAGGGCAGATCTGCAGTTGCCACATGGAAGGGTTAACTCTGTAGTGACCATGGTGAGGCTGAGGGCTGTTTAACCACTATACCCAAAAAGATGCAGGAGGGAAGAGCCCATCCCTTCTCAGGGAAGTTCTTCCTCTTTTTCCTACTTTCTAGGATTTCAGGTATATAAGTGTGGGTTTCACAAAGGCATGCACTTTTTGAATATGAGAGAATCAAAACAAGAGAGAGAGAGAGTGGGCCACAGTCCAGCACTGCCCCTGAAAGTGACACCCAATCCTCCTCCCACGTCTGCCTGCCTGCTTGCCTGTCTGCTTCCCTCCTTCCAGCGTACTTGGCACATCTGTGTTTTACTGGGCATCAGGGCAAAAAGGATGCTACTGTCCATAAAGAGACATAGGCTCTGCCCGTAAGCCACTCCCGCTGTCTGGGACATCCTCTCACTCTGCACTGCTAGGCCCTGTCCTTCAGTGGTGACCGGTGACTTGGAACGTTATGCAACTTACGATCTTCAACACATAAACACACACATTCATGACTATACATGTATATGGTTGCCCATTAAGTTACGTCAATCAAATTACAACCTTCTCTCTAGCAGAAGTTATATCTTATGCTTTTTAAAAATATCCTCGAGGCTTAGCACATAAGAAATGTTTACCGATGATTCCCATGGGTGATAAAATGTTAAGAATGTCTAACAGCCTGTGAATCCATTTTTCAACAGAGATTACTAAGGCAGTAGAAATGGCTTTGTATAACAGAAAGCCTTTAAGATAAAAAACAAAAAATAAGGTACTATATCTCTATAATGGCGATAAAAAGCATGGCTATTGAAGGTACAAGCAGGTGCTTAATAAACATGCTACAAATGGTGAAGCAGCAATCCAGCTCACACCTTCCAATGTTGTAAATGCTTCAGATAAAAGTCCAACGTTATAAATTCCCATGTGAACATATGTTTATCTTGTTCAAAATGAGAAAGATATATGTAAAGCCTAATACTTATTTTATTTTAAAATTTGGGATATTTGGCTTTCAGGTAAGAAGAAAATGTTGGCCTCAGGACAGTTTCAATTATTCTAGAGCTCCATCTAGTGAAAAATATCTAATTTATGAATATTAGTTTGTACAAATTCAGGGACATAAGAATGAAATAAAGTTGCTTTTTTGCCTTATTCATGCATGGCCGTTGTAGGACAAGGTGGGCTTCCTTAACAACACTAGCTCGGGAAAAAAATCAGAAGCTCACCCACTTGGAAACAAAATATTATTGAACGAATCCCTGTAGTGCAACTTTTTGCTTTCTGCAGAGAGTTGGCTTTGCTGCAAATAGTTTGCCTGTATAACCAAAAGAGATTGTTCTTATTTCCAAAAAAGTGCTGGCTTTAATGACCAAGTTGATGGCAGACTTTTCTTTTTTGAGACTATGTCTTACTCTGTCACCCTAGATAAAGTGCTGTGGCATCCTTATAGCTGACAACAACCTCAAGCTCCAGAGTTCAAGCCGAATAGCTGGAACTACAGGCATATGACATCATGGCTGGCTGCTAGTTTTTTCTTTTTTGTAGTTTCTGTCTGGGGCTGGGTTTGAAACCACCACCTCTGGTATATGAGGCTGGCGCCCTACTCCTTTGAGCCACAGGTGCCACCCAGTTTTTTCTATTTTTAACAGAGATGGGAACTCACCCTTGCTCAGGCTGGTCTCAAACTCCTGAGCTCAAGCAATCCACCTGCCTCAGCCTCATAGAGTGCTAGGATTATAGGTCTGAGCCACTGCCCTGGGCCAATGGTACATCTTTCTCTCCGTTCTAAAGACTTCCTGATGAACGTAAATTGCAGAACACTCACTTGCAGAACTGCCTCCCTTTCTTCATCAGAGAGCCTTTTCATAGCAGCCCTCTTAAGGCTTTCCTGGACATAACGATCATATTCTTCTTGGGCTTTCTTTACTTCCTCATTTCGCTTGCATATGTATTCAGGCGTGACACCATAATCCTGTAGGGATTTTTCAGAAAAATATCATCAATATCCTGAAGGCAATCTTATCTGTGTACATACCAACCAATGACAGGGAGAAAAACATGTTGCAAACTTACAGGCTTTGCTGAAAACCCTGCAAACTGACAAAATTCAGCAATTTTTCGCATTAAGAACTAGTTGATACTAGTCTGCTAAAGCTGTCAGGGTTAAACTGTGGGCCTTGTTTTCCCTCTCCTGAATGTTTCCAGCTCTTCTTCTTGCCAGATGATGTGGCCCTCGCTTCACTCCTAAAAGTTGGCTTTTATGTGCTTCAGCTTTTACCTTGAGAACTATCTTGAATACATAGTGGACTGCTTGAGCTCACGAGTTCAAGATCAGCCTGAGCAAGAGTGAGATCCTGTCTCTGAAAAAAAAAAAAAAATAGCCAGGCATTGTGGCCGGTGCCTGTAGTCCCAGCTACTTGGCAGGCTGAGGCCAGAGGGTTGCTTGAGCCCAGGAGTTTGAAGTTGCTGTGAGCTGTGACACCACAGCATTCTTCCCAGGGTGACAGAGGGAGACTCTGCCTCAAAACAAAAAAAATGGCATTGCCTTTGAAAGGATGTATCAATATTTACTATCTCACTTGCCAATAACAGATTTTTTAAAACTTAACTTTGGTAAGTGAAAAGCAAGTTGGGTCAGTCTTTCATGAGCAGTGATTGCTTAGTGAGCAGCACGGGGAGACGAGAGAGCACACAGCGTTTTCAAGACTGGGTGAACAGGCACAGGTAGATTCCTATTTCCCTGCATCTGTGGTGGACACTCTCAGTTCCCTGGACAAGGCAGGAAGTGTACTACAGTGGAGCGTGTAGGCAGAGAGCAGCTGGAGGGAGGGGCAGGCGACGCGGCACTTGGTAGCATGACTATCAAAGGAGAAAGTTTCTATGCCATGGTGAGAAAATGATATATTCGAAGTGGCTTTGGAGAGCCAGGAGAGTGAACTTTCTTCTTTCCCCTCCTTATGGGACAAGAGCTATGCGCAGCCTCCAGTAGCCACAGAAGGAAGAAGTATCCAGAGAAGCCTGAAGTAACTGTACTGGCCTGAGTGGCCGACTCCTAGGTTGCTGCTAAAATGCTCCCTATGTGATCTTAGCCTAAGAAGAGTTTCTCAGAGAATATGAAGCGTCCTCCAACAACGGCCCTGAGGTTCTGCTCTGATTTCAACAGGGATTAGATTCTTCACAGATCACCTCAACGCAGGCCCTCAAGCATAACTACTACAATTATTTCCCCTCTTCTCTCTCTTCCTGCCTTCCCCCCTCCCTTTCTTTCTTGCCACAGCTTATTGCTATTTATCATTCTTTACAATTTTGTACCCATTTTTTCTATGTATGTTTCAAACACTTTTAAGCTCTATAACATACAAAATAAGTTTTCTCTAAGCTTTTTTATTTTAAAGATCTATATTTAGGGGCAGCACCTGTGGCTCAGTGAGTAGGGTGCCAGCCCCATATACTGAGGGTGGCGGGTTCAAACCCGGCCCGGCCAAACTGCAGCAACAACAAAAAATCTGTATTTAAACTATGATGCCCAAGGTTTTATAATGTTCACCAATGAAATGATAAGCCTATCTGATAAACTGCTTTTTAGACAGACAAGAAAGGCCAGGCTTAGGGATTCGTATCTGTAATCCCAGAACTCCAGGAGGCTGAGGTGAGTGGATTGCTAGGGGTCAGGAGTTAAACAACAGCCTGAACAAGAGCAAGATAGCATCTCTAAAAATAGAAAAGCTACTCAGGGCTCAGCGCCCATAGCTCAGAGGTTAGGGCGCCAGCCGCATACACTAGGGTTGGTGGGAATGAATCTAGTCAGGGCCTGCTAACAATGACAACTACAATGACCACAAAAAAAATAGCCAGGCTAAGGCAAGAGAATTGCTTAAGCCCAAACGTTTGAGGTTACTGTGAGCTGTGACACCACAGCACTCTATCAAGGGAGACATAGTGAGACTCTGTCTTACCAAAAAAAAAAAAAAAAAAAAGAAAAAAAGAGAAGCTACCAGGCATTGTAGTGGGCACCTGTAGTCCCAACTACTAGGGAAGCTGAGGCAAGAGGATCCCTTGAACCCAAGAGTTTCAGGTTGCTGTGAGCTTTGACACAACAGACTCTACTAAGGGCAACAAAGTGAGACTCTGTCTCAAAAAAAAAAAAAAAAAAAAATAGATTGACACAAAGGACCCCAAAGTACTAGATTATTATTTTATGGCACTTTCAAGGTTTTACTCCAAACTAAAAACAAATATATTCACATTAAAATAGTAATAAATGACAGGCACGGTGGCTTATGCTTGTAATGCTAGCACTTTGGGAGGCTGAAGCTGAAGGATCACTTGAGGCCAGGAGTTCAAGACCAGCCTGGGCAACACAGTGAGACCCTGTCTCTATGAAAAATTATCCAGGCCTGGTGGCACACTCGTACAGTACAAGCTACTCAGGAGGCTGAGGCAGGAGGATCACTTGAGCCCAGGAGTTTGAAACTGCAGTGAGTCATGATCACACCACTGCACTCCAGCCTGGGTGACCAAGTGAGACTCTGTCTCTAAAAAATAAATAAATGAATGAATGAATAAATAGTGATTAGTATTGTTTATACTACACTGATGAGATGGATGGGTCTAAAGTTGTATTCTTCTTCACTTCTTTCATTCTGTTACAGGTTACTATCATTTTAATGACTTAACATCTTAAGATCTGAAAGGTTATTCTTTCTAGATTTATACTGCTTTAATGACATTTCCACCAAACCAAAAGTTAGTATCTTTCAGAGAAGGTTTGTTATAATTGCTAAATACATTAGTAATTGAAACTAAGGAAAACACTAACTTTCATCTGCTGGACTATATTGTTTATTACAAGTTCTCTGTAACTTCCTCAGTTTAGATTTAGACTGCAGAGGAATGGGAATTGGCAACTGTCCAGCGAAGAGTGCTACTGATGGTAATATCGAGAATCACTGTGGATGCCATATTTAAATTACTGGAACTCAGGTCCCCCATTGATGTATAACAAGTCTACCTTTTTATTGATGTACTTTGGAAGGAGCCCTGAAGTTTCAAGATCATGCTTGTCTCCAGTTCTTTTGTCCACATAAATTGGTTTAGGCTTTTTAGCCACTCCCATGATGACATCGGCTGCATTTGTGTTTATAAAGTTTTTTCCACTTTGTATTCCCGTGACTGGATGTTCGCCTCTCAAGGGTACAGCAGGCTTTTTGGGTGCATTCCGATCAAACTTCTTTTCTGTTAAACATAACATTTCCTTGTCAATATTAAACTATAAACATTGCTACTGATACTATTTGTAATATCCAGGGATTTGACCACTAGTAATTGAAGTTTTATTAATAATCTATTCAAATATTTAAGGTAAAAAGTTTATACGTATTGCCTATCTCAAGTTGTACACATTAAATATGTACAGATTTTTACATGTTGATCATACTTCAATAAAATGGTCTTTAAAAAAATTCAGTAGTCAAAATGAAAAAAAATTAAAAGGCAACATAATCAATGGATAGGTTGAAAAACAGTATCAAAATCTAAGGCAGAAGAAATAAGCACCCCAAGTTATATGCTAGCTAATTAATGTATTTTTACTGGCTACTGTGAAAATATATTTCATATAAATTTATTAACTAATCTTTAATCTCATAAAGATTTCAACACAAATGTTCAACTGTCCCATTTATAGTAGGTTTAAATGAAAAACACTGAAACTCTTTTCTAGATATTACCAATATTACCCATAATTGCTTCTTCAGAGGAAAATTATTGTAAAATCATCAAGTAAATAAATCAAACTTGATGTGCTGACTGTCCACGAAGCTATGGACTTTTTTCACTAAAGCTATTATTATAATACAGTATAAAAATCACATCTTGGCTGTGTACCCAACATGCAACTTAACAAATAAAACATTACCCATACAGCTGAAATTTATTATGCACTCTTCCCTGATTGCATCCTAAAGTAACTACTATCCAAAATTTACCTCATTTGTTTTTCTATACCATGCTCTCTTCATTAATAGTAGACAAAATTAGCCATCTTTATATAGCTTGTTCAGTTTGACAATTCCAACCAATCTGTCTTGATATAGCCACATCAAAACGGCGCTTGCCAAACTGCTACAAATATAATGAATTTATTTTATTTTTTTTAGAGACAGAGTCTTACTTTGTCACCCTCGGTAGAGTGCTCTGGCATCATAGCTCACAGCAACCTCCAACTCCTGGGCTTAGGCAATTCTCTTGCCTCAGCCTCCTGAGTAGATGGGACTACAGGTGCCCGCTACAATGCTTGGCTATTTTTTTGCTGCATTTTGGCCAGGGCCGGGTCCAAACCTGCCACCCTCAGTATGTGGGACTGGCGCCCTACTCACCGAGCCACAGGCACTGCCCCTAACGTAATTTATTTTCAAGAACCAAAAGCAACATTTTTTTTTTTTTTTTTTTTTTTAGACAGAGTCTCAAGCTGTCGTACTGGGTGGAGTGCCATAGCGTTACAGCTCATAGCAACCTCCAGCTCTTGGGCTTAGGTGATTCTCTTCCCTCAGCCTCCCAAGTAACTGGGACTACAGGCACCCCCCACAATGCCCAGCTATTTTTTAGCAACAACTATCCCGACAGGGCCTCATGCCAATCTCAACCCCATCACAATTACGAGGGACTATGCTTTATTCATTTCTGCACTGTTTGACCTTTTTACACGTTTATGTAACTGTTTTTTTGAGACAAGTCCTCACTGCAGTGGCATTATCACACCTCACTGCAAACTCAAAATTCCTGGGCTCAAATGATCTTCTTGCCTCAGCCTCCTGAGTACCCTCCTGAGTAGGGCACACCACACTTGGCTAATTTTGTGTGTGTGTGTTTTTGTGTGTGTGTGTGTGTGTGTGTATGGAGATAGGTGTCTATTGCCCAGGGTGGTCTCAACTTCTGGCCTCAAGTGATCCTACCACCTTGGCCTCCCAAAGTGCTAGGATTACAGGCGTGAGCCACCAGGCTGGGCCCATCTGACATTTTTAATATTAAAAATTAAGAGTGATAAAACGTACTGGGTGGTAGAATCTTTTCCTTTGAGTGTTTCTTTAGGAAATCCTTTGGAGAAGGTACTTCAACTTTTGCTGGTCCCATAGTTTTCATTGCAGTTTTAACTTTTCGCAGGTCATCTTTTACAGCTGTCCTAAAAATTGATATGTACCTAAAATTAAATTTAGAAAGGTGTAGCATTTATATTTTTAGTAAAAACAATTTAAAGTTTAAAAATAGGCAGACAATTCTAAATTATTTAAGTCTATAATATGAATGTTGAAAACAATAGCCATAAAACATAATTATCTAAGCTTTGCCTATCAGGTTTCCACAAGCTAGATGAAATTCTGCCCTAGGAAACAAGTGCAGGGTAAAGGTGTTCACAGTATTTCATCATCCTTTGAACATCTGCAGCCTCGGTAGTTATGTCAGCTTGCTCAGTCCTGATGGTAATAATTCATGTTTTCTGTCTCTCTCTATGTGCTGATAAGTCTGGCTAGGGGGTTATTAATTTTATTAGTCTTCTCAAAGAATCAGAATTTTACTGATTTTTCTCTAATGTTCACATGCTTTTGATTTTAAAATTTTATATATTTTTTAAATATATAATGCACTTCAGCTGCATTCCACAATTTTTTTTTTTTTTTAAGACAGAGCCTCACTTTGTCACCCTTGGTAGAGTGCCGTGGTGTCACAGCTCACAGTAACCTCAAACTCTTGGAATCGAGCAATTCTCTTGCCCCAGCCTCCCAAGTAGCTGGGACTACAGACGCCCACCACAACACCTGGCTATTTTTAGAGATGGGGTCTTGCTCTTGCTCAGGCTGGTCTTGAACTTGTGAGCTTAGGCAATCCACCTGCCTCGGCCTCCCAGAGTGCTAGGCTTACAGGCGTGAGGCACTGCACCTGGCCACTTTGTGTGATTTTAATCCTTTCAAATTATCTAACACTTGTTTTATGGCACAAAGTTTGGTCTATCTTGATAAATATTCTATATACACTAGAAAAGAAAGTATATGCTATATACTCTAGAAAAGAAAGCATATTATTTTACAAATGACAATTAGATAAAACTGGTGGATAGTGTTTTCAAATGTTCTATGTCCTTACTGACTTTCCCCACTTATTCTATTAATTATTTAAAGAAAGGTGCTAAAATCTCCAACTACCGTGGACTTGGCTATTTCTTCTTTTAATTCAAATAGCTTTGACTTTAATATGTTCTAAAGCTCTGTTAGTTAAGAGGATGCCTTGAGTCCAGGAGTCTGAGATACATATTTAGCATTTATGGTTATTTCTTCTTGAAAAACTGACTACTTTATCATAAACACACTCTTTGTTCCTTTTTACATTGTCCTCTAAAATCTACTCTGATATTATTATAGCTACTCCCAGCATTCCTTCGATTTGTAATAGCATATTTTTTCCATTCTTGGACTTTTTACTTGTCTCCATTATTTATTTATTATTATTGGTTTTTGTTTGTTTTTGAGACAGGATCTGACCCTGTCTCTTGGACTAGAGTGTAGTGGTATCATCATAGCTCACTACAACCTCAGACTCCTGGACTCAAGGCATCCTCTTAACTCAGGCTCCTGAGTAGCTGGGACTACAGGCAAGCTCTACCATGTCCAGCTAATCTTTCTATGTTTTGTAGAGATGGGGTCTTGTTCTGGCTCAGGCTGGTCTCAAACTCCTGGCCTCAAGCCATCCTCTTGTCTTAGCCTCACAAAGTGCTAGGATTATAGGTGTGAGCCACCATGCCTGGCCTACATGTTTATTTTTAAAGAGGGTTTCTTTTAGATAGCATAGAAATTTTATCCAGCCAACATTCACTTCTATTTGGTATCACCATTCACATTTAATGTGACTTAAAAAATATCTGTGTTGGCTTGGCGCCTGCAGCTCAGCAACTAGGGCACCAGCCACATACACAAGGGCTAGTAGGTTCGAACCCAGCCCTGGCCTGCCGAACGACGACCACAACTACAACAAAAAAATAGCCGGTGTTATGGCAGGCACCTGTAGTCCCAGCTACTTGGGAAGCTGAGGCAAGAGAATTGCTTAAGCCCAAGAGTTTGAGGTTGCTGTGAGCTGTGACTCCATGGCACTCCACTGAGGGCAACATAGTGAGACTCTGTCTCAAAAATAAATAAATAAATCTGTGTTTCTATTTTCCATCTTGCTGTTTTCTACAAATCCCATCACTCACTCTTCCCCTTTTTATCTTATTATTATTATTTTTTTTGGTTTGATTTTGTGAAAACCCTAGCTTTACAATATATTTGTTTAACTCATTACAGCCTGTCAAGTAATATTATACCAATTTGAATACAGTATGAGAACTTTTTACAAAGAATACTTGCATCTATCCCGTTTTGTCCTACTGTGGTAATGTACTTTACTTCTCTTTCTGGTATGAAACCCATGATTCCTTGAGATTCTTTACCAAATAAAAGACAATGCTGGTTGGATAAAATGTCTATGTTGTCTGTAAGGAGCCCTCTTCAAAAATAAACACGTAGGCTGGGCATGCGGCCCACACCTGTAATCCCAGCACTGGATGAATTTTACATTGTTGGTTGATGAATTTTCTCTTCTTTCTCTCTCTTGCTGTTATTCTTTAGCTTTTTTCTTTAACTATATTCTGGGATGCAGGATGCAGTTACAACAGTTGGAAACAGTATGATCATTTTAAGCCTTGCTCTAAGTTTTAAAGTCCAAAAGAACTTTTAATCTAGTTCTGATGTGGCCCTACTGAGGCAATGTACTTCTGAGCACAGTATTTAATGCTGTGTATCAGGAAGTATCTCTCCTCTGAATGGGGGAACATGAACTTTGCCTGAATTACTGATTTCCATTGGATAGTTCCCTGGCCTTGGTAGTTCATCGCACACATGCTATCAACCAAGAACACAGGAGGTAAATCTTCCTGCAGACTTCCACAGTCTTTCTGTGGAGATCTCTCTTCTCTGAAACACTGTGCTGTGAATTCTAGCTGTTTTTGCCTTCCTGAACTCTGAATTCTGTCTCCTTTACTCAGCGAAGCTCCTGAGGCTTTGTTTAAATTTCCCTTCCTGGACTTTGGTCTGGAATCTCTTTAGGGAGTATGTTGGGGCAATTGTAGAATTTGCTTCATTTGCTTCTCTTCTCTTAGAGAGGACTGCTCTGTGCTATCCCTCTATCCTTGTGTAAAATTATTGTTTCATTATTTGGGGGGAGTTCTTGTTGTTTAAGGTGAAAGAGGAAATTCCATCTTTGGTTGAAAGCACACACTCAGCTTTTTAAAAAAAAAACTTTTAATAATCTGTATTCTCTTCTTCCTTATGTGGATAGATTTGGGGAAACATTAAATTATTTTTAGATTTTAAGAGCCTTTCCTCAATCTTGAACTCAATGGCTAGGCATCAGTTATGGTACAAACTGAATGAGAACAGAATTTGGGGTTGACATATATGGTTTCATGATTAAGAAAAGAATTTTACTTGGGGTAAAACCAGGTGCGTTTATTCCCACCTCTTTTTCGTATGCAATCTTATGATTCAATACATTTTTTGTACATATGGACACAAAAGTCTGCTTACCTGTTACAGAAAACAAGATATTCTATTCCATGTAAATGATAATCTACTTTTTCTAAATTACAAAAATAAAATGAATGGACAAAAATGCCGGTTCCCTCCTCCTCCCTAATAGATTTTCCAGAATAAATTCAGTTTGTGTTTCTTGCTGTATGAATTACAACTTGATTTTTAAAACTTAATATAGTGTTAGATCTTCCGTGTTAGTATATGCAAAGCTTACTTTTTCTGTTAAATAGCTGCATTTTATTCCATTTTCTGAATGGTATAGTTTTATTATAAAGATTTAGAGGTGACTTTATTACATAACTGCCTCTTTTTTGTTGATAGAAATGGGGTAAAGATAAATTATTCTCAAACTAAAATGTGGATACTGTGCACTCTAAACATGACTACTGCCACGTGCTGAAATCGTAATGTTTTAGGTATAGGTTTAAATAAAATCTATCAATAAAGTTAATTTTACCCATTTTTCTCACTTTTTAAATGTCTTGCTATTAGAAATCTTTTAATAACATATGTGGCTCCCACTGTATTTCTATTGGGTGGTGCTGATGTAGGTCAGGAAAACTGATCCTTGAGTTAAACTCCATAGTCACACACCAGAGCACAGCACACTGGTGTTTCCAAAATGCTTTTGTTAAGTTATGTTGTGGCACTGGGACGCTAGTTTATAAAAAGCATGATATTAGACCTATCAAACTCACTAAGTCTAATGTCAAAGTCCTGCTGAAATCTTTGCTCACTGCATGACGGACATCACCTCCTCTGTCCGTGAACTTGTTCTCCTCCCCAGCTACAGCTTTGCTTTCTTCTATGGACAATGCGCCTTAGGACGGAAGTGGAAGAGTCATGGGAAGAATCTGTTCCTGTGTGGGCTGGCTGCTTACTAATAGCTCTGAGTCAAATTAGCATCTCACTTCAAGTGAACATACAAGATTTTGCCGCCTGCATTTCCCATATAAGTCTCATTTGTGGTCTTATCTTACTTTTCTGTCATCATTTCCTATTTGCTTTGATATTGTCATCGAAAAATATCTTATTGGCGTAGAACAAGGAAGTACATAAATAAATACCAAACAGTATCTGATATGTAATAAATTACAAGATGACTAAAAAATAATACATGCCTTTGAAGGAAAAAGTGATTGTTAGGTTTGTTTTATTGACTCAGGCTAAAACTTTAACCCGAGCTGCCTCGGTTTTCTGGGCCTGAGTTTCCTCTTCAATAAAATTGGGATAATACTATCTTTCTCCTAAGATTCTTGTGAGACTTAAATAATGACTGTGAAAAACAGTATCTGACACATTGTAAATATCAATACATTGACCATATTAATAGTGACACTATTCTTGTTATGATGATTGGATGTCCATCTTGATTAAAAGTATTTTAAAACTGAAACTGTTTAAACCTTTTCTTCATTTTACCTGTGTCCTAACAGACACAGTGTTATTTTCTAAAAATTTAAGTCATTGTGTTAGGCTATTAATATAACACAGATAGACTGTCATACTTTTCTGACCTGTAAAACAAATTCTTATACATATACTACAATTTATTGTATGGTATTGCTTAAGATATTAAACTTTGTGCTCTAACTGAATAACTTCTAAAAATTGAGTCTGACATTCACAAAAGCTCACCTATCCAAAAATCTCCCTCCCAAATAATTTTTTTCACATGCAAACAGTTTATTATAGGAAAAAGAAAGAATGAAAGTAATAAAGAAAGTTACACAAAGTGAAAATACGTTCCAGAGAGAGAGGATAGGTTTGTCTGCAGGAATGAAGAAAGACCCCTGGCAACTAATTTTAAGGAATATTGTTGGCATATTTTCTTATCACATTTTTAGTTATATGTGAAATTCCAGAGAGGTGTACCAATACCTTTTACCACATGTTCTATTACCTATAGGAATCCAAACTAGAACATTATACCAGTAAATGCACGCGGAAGCTGTAATTTTCCTTGCTGACCAAAAATCCTGTTTGTGAATCATCCAAATGTCTGAAGCAGAAAAATGCCTTTGTGAATCATTGAATCAATCACCTCCTACTATGTGATTTCCCAGGCCTTCAATTCTTCTACATTGATCAGATGATTCTATTAATTACACACATCATTTGAGTACCTGATATATATGATACATATATATACATCCCATGTATAAATATATATGATATATAAGCATAAGAAGAACAGTTGGATAAAATAATACAGGAGATGAAGATAAGTGTCGTTATTGTAGAAGTCTATACAGACTACCTAGCCAGATGAAAAATATAAATAATAGCTTGTAATGCTAATCATAAAACTCTGTCTGAGACCATCTATTGCAGCTATGGGAATTTTAGCATAAAAAGTCACTATGTCCAAAAAAAGTAAAAGACTTTGGGATAATCTTGACTTTTTTTGAATGTAAGTTTATTAAAAGGGTTACTGCTTTCCTTGATTGAATTCTTGGCTGTAATTAGTGAGCAAAGTAGAAAAGACAAGAACCTCAGGAGAAAATGACCATGTAGTCTAAGAGTTCATAATGCGCAAGAACAGACTTCTCAGCAGAGTCAGATACGTAGTCCTACTTTAAAGAAAGAGGGACTGAGGTATAACAGTTTTGACACTGAATAAAATGGAACCTAGTTCAAGAAGGGTGGGAAGCTCCAAAAATGAAATTCAGATTACATGTTACAATTAATCACAATGAAAAACAGAAAGGCATTTTAAAGACTAAGGATGTTTAGGGCATTATATAGTCCAATTTTCAAAAAGCCATACATCCAGGAACTCTATACTGGTGAACCTGATGTCAATTTCTGCAAGAATTGTAGAGAGAAGCTGTATTAAGTTCATGAGAAGAAATGATTATAGGAGCCCATTTAGAGTTTCAGCTCACCACAAATGAACATCAATAAAAAAGAAAAAGAAGACTATTAGACTCATAGATCAGGGAAATAGTTTAGACATCATAATCTAAATTTTGATATTAGCAAAGCCTATTATTAAATACTTGCTCATAAAGTAGAGATTTATAAATTAATTAATGGGTCCATTTGGGTGACTGAACATTTAAAAAAGTACTGCTGTCAGCTTAGAGAGAGGTGTCTAGTATCCTACTGATGTGCAAAGTACTTTCCCTGTTCAATGATAGGTGGGAGATATAAAAGACATACATACTAGATTTGCAAATGACACAAAGCTGAGAATGATTAACAGGCTGCCTGAGAGATTCATAATTCAAAACCACCTGCATAGATGAATGAATTGAGATCAAAAAGAATCAGATAAATAATTACAAGTGGGAGAGACAAACCTTAGTCATAATCCATGCAGGTATTGCCATGTAAGCCAACGTGACATGACTATCAAAATTCCAATGGAAACTTAGGCTGTATGGATAAAAGTATTTTGCCAAATATTAAAAAAAAAAAAAAAAAAGGACTTAATAGGCTGGGTACAGTGGCTCACATCTGTAATCCTAGCATTCTGGGAGGCCAAGGCAGGTGGATTGCTTAAGCTCAGGAGTTCAAGACCAGCCTGAGGAACAGTAAGACCCCTGTCTCTATTAAAAATAGAAAAAACTAGCCAAGCTGGTAGCACAAGCCTGTAGTCCCAGCTATTTGGGAAGTTGAGGCAAGAGGATCATTTGAATTCAGGTGTTTGAGGTTGTTGTGAACTCTGATGCCGTGTCACTCTACCCAGGGCACAGAGTGAGACTCTCTCAAAAAAAAAAAAAAAAAAAAGAACAGACTTAGTGCCTGTAGCTCAGTGGCTAGAGTGCTGGCCACATACACTGGGGCTGGTGGGTTCAAACCCGGCCCAAGCCTGTCAGACTACAATGACAACTACAAAAACAACACACAAAAAATAGCTGGGCATTGTGGCAGGCACCTGTAGTCCCAGCTACTTGGAAGGCTGAGGCAAGAGGATCGCTTAAGTCCAAGAGTTTGAGGCTGCTGTGAGCTGTGATGCCACGCACTCTGCCCAAGGCGACACAGTGAGACTCTATCTCAAAAAAAAGGACATTATTTCATGGGCTGTTCAGACCATATTTGAAATACTGCCTTTTTTTTAAAAAATGTAATTATAATGTTTTTTTTTTATAGTAGCCTTTTTTTTTTTTTATTGTTGGGGATTCATTGAGGGTACAATAAGCCAGGTTACACTGATTGCAATTGTTAGGTAAAGTCCCTCTTGCAATCATGTCTTGCTGAAATGCTTTTTTAAAAAAGGAAAGAATAATTTTTAAACAATTACAGCCAATGTAAAGGTGATGAATTTAATGAAGATCTTGGAAACCATCTCAAGTATCACAGTAACTCAAATTTTGAAAAGTGAATCATGGCTTTCAACACCTTTATACCTAAGTATCAGCTCATAATTCAACTATAGGAAAGAGCCCTTCACCTGACTTTGGTCCCATACATCCATCTTCTAAAAGCTTTCATTTAGTTATCTGCAACTCATTAAGATTTTCAATAATTTATTACTTTGTGGCTAATCAACGTTTTAATGTTCATATTTCAGTTCCCCACGAAGACTGTAAACTCTGAGTTGTGGGAGACCACAGCGCTGTCAACTGTCAGAACCTTGCTAGTGATGCAAAGCTGCAGTGACTCTTCTTAGAATGGGTTTATAACTTAGTTATGCAAGTAGGACTTATAACTTTAATACTTTTCTTTCCTATGATTAATCCTTACCACTAGTGAGGAGTCTGAGTTAGGACAAATTCACGCTGGTGTAGTGAGAGAACTGGTTAAACGTTTTACTATACTTTTTAATAAATTAGTGGTTTCAATGCATGCTATCTTGTCAAAAATCCTCATGGTTGTTGCTGACAGCATAAATTGACTACATCTAAATAGGAAAAGTTCTTTTGGTACGTCATTTAGATGCCTTCTATCCATAATCACCATAAGTCCTTTTTCTACTTCTTCCTTCACAGTAAAACCAAGAAGTTTGTGCCATCATTCCAACATCCCCTATATCTGATACACTAGGGCAATATTATACACATAGTAAGGGCTGGGTTAATGCTTGCCAAGTGAATAGATTGTTCCTATAAAATTGGGTGGGGATTTGCCTAAATTCAGACAAGTTTTTCATTTACCAATAAATGGAATTTTTTTTTAATAAAATATCTTAACATTCAAATTCAGTATTCTATAGAAAATATAATCTACCAATGTGTTACAGAGAGGAGGAGCTTTATCTTGTGTAGTATACAGGAATTTGGTACCAAAAGTTTGTTCAGCAACAATCTGAACATTCCTCATAAACTCAGCAATTGTATTATAACTTACTATATGTTCTTCTTTCTGATCTCTACCAGATGTTGAGAAGCCAATTAATGGAAATTCAATATAGTTTTGCTCTTGTTAAAACCAGGCATACAATTGAGGGAGTTACCCCACTTGTTGAAAATGTTATGCACTCTAAAGTAATTACTAACAAAATAACTGACTAGGGGCGGCACCTGTGGCTCAAAGGAGTAGGGCACTGGCCCCATATGCTGGAGGTGGCGTGTTCAAACCCAGCCGCGGCTAAAAACTGCAAAAAAAAAAATAAAATAAATAATAATAATAATTGACTAGGAGATCTGAAAGGGACCTGAGAGATTGTCTACATTTATTTCACAGAGCAGTAAACAAATGAAACTTTATTCAAGATCCCCCAGTCAGTTGCAGAGCCTGTATTTTCAGCCCAGTGCTCTTTTAATGTGGTTTTGACTTGCATAAGGAAAAAGATAAAGGTAAAACACTGGAAACATTTCAAGTTCTAGGAGGCATGACATTTTCCCCACAAATTACCTTCTCTTCTCCCTATAGATTTAAGTTCTAAGAAGTCCCTATCCATGAGAGTAACTTAAGTGTTTACTGTGTGATTACCTTTTTAAGACTTAAGGAATACAAGAAGTTCTAACACCTATATATAAAAATTTTAACTCAGTTACATATTTTCAGGTTCTTATCTATTAATCCATTCTTCCTCCCATTAGATCTTTTCAGATCAACCATTAGATCTGAAAGACACCTCAGAAACCAGTCCATCTACTTGGTTTCACCAATCAAAAGTGTAATTTTTCTCTTTTCAACATGAAATTTCACACAGTTATATACCACGTCACCTACCAATACGTAAATTACAAAACAACTACATACCGTATTAAAAGGAAGTTAAGTGTAGCCTAATATTAAGTAAAATGGCCATCTCACAGCACTGGACCGTCCCGTTTGTGAACTGCTATATGTTAAATGTCTAAATTTTCGACCTCTTCTCTAAGAAGTTGTCATCAAAGGCTATTTTAAAAAGACACACACACACACACACTTCTTAAAGATCCCATGATATGCACACTTATTCTGGAAATGTAATAATTGTTTCCCATTCTTGTTTCAAGTGCTTGTCTTTGCTTACCCACATACCTAGGAGGCTGGGGTGGCTCCTTCAAGTCACTGGGAATGAGGTTATAAATGCATTCGGAAAAGCACGTTGGATCCATAGTCACCAAATGACTCGTTAAAAACTATCAACTTTTTCTCCCTATACCAGTATCTCCGTCCCTTTTCTTACTGCTCCCCTTTTCCTTCCGTACTCTCTTGCCGTCTTAAGAAACTCGGGTTTCTCTCTTTCACATTATTCTCCTCTGACTCCTTCTTAACAGTCTTCTCTCGCGAAGAAAAAAGCGCTCTCTATGCCTCTTGGGATTGCTTAGCGTTGTTGACGGCTCAGTTGCCGTGGCAACAGTTACTAGGTGACGGGGAAGTGGAAAGCGGCGCTGCAAACTCGGTTCGCTCTCTTTTTTCTACAGCGCCTGTGCCTGATTTCATAAGGAAACCACTGTTTGTAAGTGCCTTTTGGATTAACGTGGAGAAAATTATGTCCCCTCCCCCCAATTTTTCTCTCTGCTACCCTTGTATTCGGGAGACAAAAACCCAACCAGAACTAGACCCGGAAGCGCAACTGGTACGCAGGCGTCGTACAATAAGGCTCTAGTGCGCATGCCTCAATCCTGGAGGGGGCGGAGCGAGCGGCTGAGGCACGCTGACGCACGGCCGACGTCGAGAGCGCGAGGAGGCAGGGATGAGCCCGAGGAACGTCGAGGGCTACGGTAGACTGGCTAGAGAGGAGGGTCAGGTACCCGGCGGGAGGCAGCTTGGAGAGAGGGCGTGGTGGGTAGGCGTGGGGGCCGGCGCAGGCGCAGACGCAGAGGCCACTGCGCGGGGGCGGGGCCGGGGCGAGATCCAGAGGTGCGGGGCTGTCTCCCAAGGCGGCTCCTGGATGCTTCTTCCTATTTCCTTTCCTTTTCTCCGTCTTCTCAGTGTGATTTGCTTGGTGAGTTACTGGAGGAGAAAGAAAGGAAAGCTAGAAATCAGTCCGTTCCCATCGCATGCTTTCCCCTCACCTCCGTCCCGCCGGCTCCTTCTCCTCCGGCTAATCGGTTGTAGTCTCACTTCAGTGTCTTGCGCTCATTTGTTCTGGTGCGTGTTGGGCGAGGCTCCTCCGAGACCACCGCACAGCCCGGCCGCACCCCTGTGCGAGTCCGCGGCCTCGGTGCACCTGTCGCGCCGCGTCCTCCTTGGGCCCTTCCTGCGCTTTCCGCTGTTTTCCTACTGGGCGGGCCCCTCTCTCTGGGTCTTTTCTGTGCAGACCAGTAGACCCGATCTCTTTAAACCAGCCGCCTCAACTAGGAGGAAACGCTTCTTAAATTGGGCCTTTAAATTTATGCCCCCTTTGGTGTCCCTTTTTTGAATATTGTCTCCGGAGAATTGGTTTTATAACATTTTTGCACCATTTGGTTTTCTGTCAATCTGTTTATGCACATGTGACTCCGGAAGGAAACGCATCTAGAGGCCTCTAAAAGACATTAGGATAATATGATTCGGGAAGGAAGATGGGTGTCTGTGAACCAACCTTACCGAGATCACTGTGCCCAAAGGAAATAAAACTGCTGGGAGATAAGAGAGAACACCAAATTTGTGTTTCTTACTGCCTGGGTTCCTGGTAGAGGGATTAAAACAGCAGGATGGCTGGAGAACTTTTTAGTCCCTACCTAAAAGGCTTTCCTGAATTTGTAGAGCGTTATTTTGGGCTCTTATCAGAGTTACACTAGATAGGAATAAATTTAGTTTTTTGTTACCCAATTGATCGGATTTTTATTTTCTCTTGGGCGTTTGACATTTCAGATGAATGGCCTCTTTGGGGAAGATTTCCTGATTTCACATTAGATTGTTTATCTTCCAAAACATTTAAGATGGATCCAGATTTAGATTTGGAACTACATCTATGTCTCTTTGTCCTTTTCTTTTCACATTTGAGTATTTTATACTTTTGGTTTTCGTTTGGTGTGTATAGAGAAAAATTCTTTGATGGAACTGTTCCTATACATGCTAACAATTGAACTAAGGACACCTAGAATCATAACATCATTAGCCAAATGGATAGTCACTGACCAAAGCTTATACATTTTTCTGATTAGAAAGAATATTTTGGGACTATTTGTGTTAATCGGTTCCTGAACAAGATCACAGCATGACTTCTCCAGTTAGCACCAAAGGGCCTTAGCTAGTCTTGATTATCTGGGTTAGTGAAATAAAATAATTTTTACTGTTGTCACTATATATTTGTACTTTCAGAAATACTAAACAATTTTCATTAGGACTTCACTGTAGTATATTGACTTTACAGTCATAAAGAAGCTGTTAAATTATTTGGAAAGAAACTTCATTTTCTGAGACACTTGGTCAGTAATTTGGCTTGCCTTTTGAAAGTTTGTTTAAACAATATAGTTCTATTTTATAATTCCCTTAAAATGTTAGTACTATTCAAGGAAATCCCTGTGTCCACAGGGAATGAGTATATGCCTTCAGGAATCAACAAACTTTCTGTAAAGGGCCAGACAGTAAATATTTTAAGCCTCTGCAGGCCCATGTGGCCTCTCACAACTCTTCAGCTCTGTCATCATCATAGCTCAAAGATAGTACTGAATAAATGAATGAGTGAGGTTGTGTTTCAGAGAAACTTAATTCACAGAAATGATGGTGGGCTAGATTTGGCCTGTAGATTATAGTTTGCACAGATAGAAATGATGTGCATGCGTTGTACATGAATGAATTAGGGGGGGTTGTTAAAGATTGTTTTAATCTATTTATATGACAATTGAAAGGAAAATAAACCCTTTCTAAAGACAGGTTCTTCATAATATTTTTCAGAGTTATTGAATTGAGTACTTACGTCTTTTCACTTGAATACTTAAAGAACATTAACAGGATATCTAGTAGCAGAATTCTAACAGAAAAAAAAAAAAAACAGGCAGCTTTGATAGTACATATAAAGACAAAGATAGACAAAATTATGCTTTTGGTTGTAAGTTCCTGTGTTTACGGCCTGGCCCTGGAGTGGGGTCCTTCCTCCCTCTCCACCTCTTTATTTCATGAGAAGTAACAGGTACTCTGAGAGGATTTGGGGTCTGTAGTCAGGCGTTGCAGAGCTTAACCCACTTGGGCTATTTTATGTCCTGATATTCAGTGGGCCCTTTGTGTCTGTGAATTCTGCATTCACAAATTCAACCAACTGTGGATTGAAAATATTAAAAATAAAAATACAATACTGGATAACAACTATTTACATAGCATTTACATTGTATTATAAATTATTTAGAGATTGAAAGTATACTGGAAAATACAAGTTGTATGGAAATGCTATGCCATTTTATGTAAGGCAATTGAGCATTCGAGGATTTCTCTCCAAACTTCATGTTCTTAATCACTAACTCTCCAAATCCTCTCAGTGCTTCATCCAATTTATTGTTAAACTTATTAAAGAGAAGAGTGTCATGACCAGAGGCCTTGCAATGCACTACCAGAAATTTCCCTCTGTTAATCAGAACTGTCCTTTTGTGCTTATTCAAAAATACCCTTGAATCCTTTTTACCCATTTCTCCATGAATTAAAAAAAAATTAAACCATGGATGTGCTTTGGTGAAGTCCATATTTATGCCTTCTGTGTAAAATCCTGATTGGCCATTGCAGCAGACATTTTCAGAAAAGAAATGAGGGTATTACCTCAAGTAAAAACTCAATTTACAGATAAATGTTACATGTTATGGGTATTATTCCATCTTGTCTTTTGGTTTGCTTAAAAGTTTTAAGGCTCTAAAATCAAATTATGGCTAAATGTTACAAAATAAAATTTAGTATGTAGCTCAAAATAGAATTCAGGTTCTTTATTTTTCTTTAGAAATTGTATTTGTTACACGTTACAGCAATTAATTGCCATCTGCTAGTCTAAGGGAGATTTTCTGGTGAAACTATTGATACAGAGTTTATAAATTGAGCTATCACAATTTTTTATCTTTTAAATTCATATATATTCTGCACCCCCAAAATCTTGAAAAAGGGAAGTGAGATAAAATTTTAAAATGAGAAGGCATAGGGGAAGTAAAACAAAGGAAAAAAAGGTCAGATTACAGAAGGTAAGGTGAAGTTAACACATGACGTTTGCCTCAGTGTCTACTTTTTTTTTTTTTTTTTTTTGCTGTTTCTGGCGGAGGCTGGGCCAGAACCCACCACCTCTGGCATATGGGGCCCGTGCCCTACTCCTTTGAGCCATAGGCATTTTAACAAAGTTGATACTAAACATTGTAGCAGCTAACCTAAAATAAAAGAAAAGATAATTTAAGATTTAGTGTCCATAGAAACAACCAGCTACTCAATTCATATAAGATTACTGTTGGTACACAGATCAGAAAGTAAGTCTTGTGTTGAGAACTCAAAAAGAAGACCTTGCCATGTTACAAGTAAAAGCCTCTCGAATAGAGGTTACTCAGGCTGTTTGGTACAGTGCCCTCAAAGCAGTTGGTGCTAAAGTACAGGAATAAAATATAGTTTAATGCAATGATTTGCTGAAACAGTTCAAGTGTATAATTCTCTCTGATCATTGGTTTACTCCAGGTAAAGGATTGGACTGTGGGTAGCAAAACAAGTCTTCATTCAGATGAGCATCACTATTTTCTCTGAAAGTTTATAAACAAACCAAACCATTAAAAAAAAACAAACAGCCTTGTCCTTAGTTTTCTGATTCAGTTTATGTATTTTCAGTAGTTATTGAGTGACAGTGATAATAATGTTATAAAGTATATTCTCTTGGCTAGCCCGTATGAAATGTGCTTTCAATTTGTAAAATAGCTATGTGGCAGACACTTCATTTGTGCTTTTTACAGTAGTTACTATTACATATAAATCATGTAGTAATTCAGATGGATAAGAAAACCTAAAGGAACAATTCAGACCCATTTCATAGCTTCAGTAGAATGATTTTTTTCCCTCTGATCATTAAATATACAGTTAAATCACTAAAATTTCAGGGGTCATGGGAAAGATTTTATATTTGTTAAATTATTTGGTTATACAGGGTGGCCATAAAGTTCCTATGCAATTTAAGAACTTTGTGGCCACCCCGTATTATCTTTTTTATCGGTTGGTAGCAGTAATTCCCCCAGTACTGTTTAGTATTTTTTCTATAATGAAACACTCATATTTAAAAACCAGTATCTTTTAATTATAGATTTGGGGAAACATGAAAAGGGTCAATTTTTCTGTATTTTTAAAATATCAGATGAAATTTTTTATAATAGACTGTTGAATTTTTATGCAGCTATGATTAACTTGATTTTTTTTCCATTATAGACTCTACTTTTGCAAAGATCAGCCTTGTCTCAGAGTGACCAAACTCTTCATCTAAGATTGGTTCCTGTGTGTCTTAAGATTACAAGACAGGGAGAATTGAGAACAACACACACAAGCTGAAAAGTCAGATAAGGAAATGAATTACTTTTCTTGACAGTTCTAATTTTACTTGTAAGTTAAATTCAGAGTTAGCTTGAAGTGGTTTAAATTTTCACAGCATATTTAAACATGCCACCTAATATTTAATATGGATTAGTTAGTTGCATATTGTTTTCACCAGACAACATGTGAGAAAAGCCCCACTATGTGTTGTGAAGATACTTTAGGCAACTTATGTAAACATTGCAGAGTTTTACTACATTGCGTTTTACATGATTAAAAATTTGACTTGTCCGGCATGTATTTTTACTTTCAAAGACAGGGACTTGATCAATATGAGGAATTATAGAGCTTCTTTGGATGCCAGAATAATTTTTTCCTCTCATCACTGGAAACATTCCTTGGTTTCTTGGCTATCACTCTGGAGTCTGGAATTTGAGTTAACTCTGATCACTGATGTTTACAGGATCAGACACAAAAGCAATGGTTCCATTCGAGTAAGATTGTAGTTATGTAGCCTTTGACCTCATTGCTGATCATCAATTTTTCTTAACTATCTGTATGATATTATACTTTTCACTTAGCCTTTTTTGAGGCTTTCAATATGAATAATCCTGATTTTTAGCAGAATGCATATAAGAGGCATATAAGGAAGAAAATGTCAAACTTTTGTCCTGTAGTTTGGAAAATAGTTGAGCATTTTATAAGTAAATATGTTGTTCTTTTCTGGTTAACTATTGTGAATCCTATAAGAAATTTAGAAGTAACATAGCCTATCAACATGTTCATATAAGTAAGGAGAAATTAAATGCAAAGGGTATTTAGCTTTTGTGAATTGCAAGTAAATGGGACTCAAACTCCAAATAATCTTTACACGTTATAAACCAATAAACCATGCAACATTTTTCTGTATAATATTTCATAAAGGGAAAAAATACTAATTTGGTTTAGTATACTTTGAAAAGGTATCTATGATATATTTTCTAAAGTTTCTGTTGTTTATACTTAGAAATTTTTAAAGTTTTGATTTTTCAGTGTCTTGAAATTGAAGATATTATTAAAAAATGATAATGAGCAATTTGTGAGAATTTGGGTTGGAATGTTTTTTTAAAATGTCTTGTAAATTTAGAAGATTTTTGAATGGTTTCTCTACTATGGGCATGAATATATTCAATCTCTTTGGGACTTTAACAGTCGATTGAAATTAGTAACCAAATGTCTTTTTTGTTTTCAATGTTTTGAAAAAGGGCTAAAGCCAATTTTTAGGTGAGCTTGGGAAGAAAAGAGAAAAGAGAATGCTCCAGTTTAACCGATGTCAACCTCTGAAGCAGATAACACAGAAATGTTTTTCTAGTATACGTGTTAAAACGGATAAACACACACAGCTATTTCTTTCGAGAACCTTTGCACTTGCAGAATTAAGGAAGTCATGGCATTCCACCCAGTCTCTTGTTGGAGACAAAAATATTATCCTGATGGGACCTCCTGGTGCCGGGAAAACAACAGTAGGCAGAATAATAGGTCAGAAACTGGGTTGTTGTGTCATAGATGTGGATGATGATATCCTTGAAAAAACCTGGAATATGAGTGTGTCTGAAAAATTACAGGATGTTGGTAATGAGCAATTTTTAGAAGAGGAAGGAAAAGCTCTGTTAAACTTCTCTGCATCTGGAAGTGTGATTTCCCTTACTGGGTCCAATCCAATGCATGATGCTAGCATGTGGCATCTGAAGAAAGAGGGGATAATTGTATACCTGGATGTCCCTCTTATAGATCTAATTCGTCGTCTAAAATTCATGAAGATAGATAGGATAGTAGGTCAGAACTCTGGAACATCTATGAAAGACTTGCTTCAGTTTAGAAAACAATATTATAAGAAGTGGTATGATGCGCGTGTTTTTTGTGAATGTGGGGCTTCCCCAGAGGAAGTAGCTGACAAAGTGCTAAATGCAGTGAAAAGATACCAAGATGCAGGCTCAGAAACATTCATTTCAACGCGACACATCTGGCCTAATGACTGCGAACAGAAAGTCTCAGCAAAATTCTTTAGTGAAGCTGTGACTGAGGGTTTAGCTTCTGATGGTGGACTCTTTGTTCCTGAGAAGGAGTTTCCAAAATTAAGCCACGGGGAGTGGAAAAGCTTGGTAGGAGCAAGCTACATAGAACAAGCACAGATAATCCTGGAAAGGTGTATACACCCTGCAGACATACCTCCTGCCAGATTGGGGGAAATGATCGAAACAGCTTATGGGGACAACTTCGCCTGCTCAAAAATTGCCCCCGTCAGGCACCTTTCAGGCAACCAGTTCCTCCTGGAGTTGTTTCATGGGCCAACGGGTTCATTTAAAGATTTGTCTCTACAGCTTATGCCTCACATGTTTGCATACTGTATCCCACCAAACTGCAATTATATGATACTCGTAGCTACTTCTGGAGACACAGGGAGCGCAGTCCTAAATGGGTTTAGTTGTCTTAGCAAGAATGACAAACAAAGAATAGCTGTGGCCACATTTTTTCCTGAGACTGGAGTAAGTGATTTTCAAAAAGCACAAATCATTGGCAGTCAGAGAGAAAATGGATGGGCGGTGGGTGTCCAGTCAGATTTTGATTTTTGCCAGACAGCTATAAAAAGAATTTTTAATGATTCTGACTTTACTGGCTTTCTTACTGTGGAGTATGGAACAATCTTAAGTTCAGCTAATTCCATAAACTGGGGCCGCCTGCTTCCCCAGATAGTTTACCATGCTTCTGCATATCTTGATCTTGTTAGCCAAGGATTTATTTCTTTTGGAAGCCCAGTCGATGTCTGTATTCCCACAGGAAACTTTGGGAACATATTAGCAGCAGTGTATTCCAAAATGATGGGAATCCCTATTCGAAAATTTATCTGTGCCTCTAATCAGAACCATGTTTTGACTGACTTTATAAAAACAGGACATTATGATCTAAGGGAAAGAAGATTAGTACAGACCTTTTCACCATCAATAGACATTCTCAAATCTTCAAACCTGGAGCGTCATTTACACCTAATGGCCAATAAAGATGGGCAATTAATGACAAAATTATTTAATCAATTAGAAAATCAGCATCACTTTCAGATAGAAAAGATTCTAGTTGAGAAACTTCAACAGGATTTTGTGGCTGACTGGTGCTCTGAGGAAGAGTGCCTAGCAGCTATTAACTCCACCTACAATGCCTCAGGGTATATTTTGGATCCACACACTGCTGTTGCAAAAGTGGTTGCAGATAGATTGCAAGACAAAACTTGCCCAGTGATCATCTCGTCTACAGCTCATTACTCAAAGTTTGCACCTGCTATCATGCAAGCTTTAAAGATCAAAGAAATCAATGAGACTTCATCAAGTCAGCTTTATTTGCTGGGTTCATATAATGCCTTGCCCCCACTCCATGAAGCTTTGTTGGAGAGAACAAAACAGCACGAGAAGATGAAGTACCAGGTCTGTGCACCTGATGTGAGTGTCCTGAAGAGTCATGTGGAGAAACTAATCCAAAATCAATTCATATGAGTTTCCTGAGTAAAAAAAAAAAAAATTGGTGATAACCATGTAATAATAAATCACAAAAGTTGGGGTACGCTAGCATTTTGTTTTTATATAAATATATCTGTTTCTTTCTATCTATCTATCTATCTGTCTGTCTGTCGGTCTATCTATCTATCTTTGTTACCTTTTGTAATTTTAACAGCCTAATCTCTAGGATGGATATATTATGCCTGCCCTGTACCTCCTTTGGTAGAAGTGACAAAAGCCAGCGTATTGCATGCGGTCTCCTGCCATATCATGTTTGCCTTATGAGGGATGTATCAGTTACTACTCCTATACCCTCACTTTTATGTGGGCCAAAATATCTGACATTCAACTTGGCAATCAAAATATTTAAGTGTAGTTTATTAAATACTACATCAGTAATCACTTACTAGTTGTCTGTTGCCTAGAAAGTTAATTTACCACTCAGCGTGGCTAACTTGTACAGAGGAAGTAGTAAACTCATCTATTAGGATTACAGCCAGTGTGTTTAACCCTCAAACTCCATTTTGTACTAGAATTATGTGTATCCCACACCATCCAAATTAGACAGGTGCTCTGTCCTTCATTCACTTCCCTGTGGATGATGATGATCAGGGTGACGTTTGAAAATCAAGACATAATTGAATTCCAGAATGAAACAGTCAACAGAACTATTCAGTAGTGGAAACAAATAATATTACCTATTTCAAGAGTAAAGTTTCAAAACTGAAGAGTATTTTAATAGTCATGATTGTATATTTGTAGACAGTGTCTTTTCTATATTAGTTAGAATCCATGCCTGTATAATTTATTTACTATCTTTTCAATGAACATTGTCTTTCTTGGCAAATAAAGCCACACACAGTAGATGCACATATTTAATTTGTATTTTGTAGTGACAATACATTTTAACCATGATTTACGTTTGTTAATTTATTGGATGTTTTATTTCTGAATTAAAGATTTTCGGGCCCCCTTGTGTAGTGGACTACTCTCAACCACAAGATGGCATTCCTAACATAATTTGTCTTTCCTGGTAGCATTTTGCTTCATTTTCTGGGAGAACTACCTCCATGAAGAAATATAAGCTATAATCAAGAAAAAAAAATGAATAGATTAATAAGAGAATTTTGTTTAAAAATGTTTTTATAAATTAAACCAATGATACTATGTATGTTAACATAAGATAGCTGGCTTGGCTTCTAAAAACTAAATTTTGAAACCAAAGATTGAAAACCAGGAGCAGTTCTAAGAAAATAATGGAAGAATCAGAGTTCTGCACTTACTCATGCATGGGTTTATTATTTTATCATTTACTTTTAAGGATATTTGTTTCAGTAGATATTTAGAGAATACATCTAAAAGTTCACTGTGTACACAAGAATGTATTATTTTTAAAGTGTAAAGGATAATGTTTTAAAAAGACACGATTTCTGCCCTCAAGAACTATAGTTAAGGAAATACATAAACACTAACTCATGTGCAATAAGAAAGAGTTATTACACAGTAGTGTGTGAATAAGGGAAAAGTGAGTGATTCAGCCATGTGCTATAAGATTTAAAAGCGAAGGATGGCCAGTGTCTACTCAGAAAGGGGAGACTAGAAGGATGGGAAGATTTTGTAAGCAAAAAGGAAGGGGAAAATCATTCTAGGTAGAGGCAAGAGAAGCAAGGACCAAGAGTCTGTCTGCATAGCTAATTTTCTCACTATCCAAATGTATTATGTCGTGTCTTCTTTTTCTCAAAATGAACTCTGGTCCTTCATGCTTCCTTTGAGAGAAACAAGTGACCACGTAGAACATACCACAGCTTCCCACCAGAAAGGTATTAACCTGCTGCCCCCATTTCTGTCCTTTCCCCCTTCTCTTGGATTGCACTGGGTGGTCTTCCTTCTTCCAGAGGCCGGTATCTTTAGATGTGCCTTGGATCCTTTAGCCAATTCAAGTAACTTGCTTCATCAGCGATTTCTCTTCTGTTTTTTCAAATTCTCCTCCTAATGGAAATTTTTGACGGCATTTACATTTTCCCTTTCTATATACATGTATTAGAAAGCGTAAGAATAAAATCTCTGTGAATTTTCACATTTTTCTCATTTACTCTTTATGTTCCAATCAGTACAAAGATTTTCAAAGAGTTGTCTACATACATGGTCTCTAGTCTCTTACCTGTCGTATATACTCGAGTATAAGCCGAGTTTTTTCGGCACAAAATTTGTATCGGCTTATACTCGAGTATATAGGGTATTTTTTCCTCCAGAGTGTGTAAAGCATATGTACAGCTTAAGGATGAAGAATAAATGCCTGACTACTCACCTTCTCACTTTATGCTGCTCATACCTTTTGTGACTACCCTGGCTCTTCCTGTCTACCCCAGAGGTAACCTATCCTGAAGTTTCTGTTTTTCACTCTCCTTTTCATAGTTTTTCATTATTTGGTTTTGACTCTTTGAATTTTATGGAAAAGGACTCATATACTTTATGTGTTATTCCATTATGTGACCTATTTTATTTAGAAACTTTGAAATTCATCCATCCAGATAACTAAAGCCACAGTTGATTGAATTTTGTTACTATTAAATAATGTTCTATTGTATGAATATCACAATCTATACATTTACCAGTTAGTGGACATTTAAATCTTGTAATTTTTATGTTATAAAATTTATGTTGAAGGTTAGTTGAACATAGACTCCTAAACATTTATGATTCTTTTTAATGGTATATAAAAATTGTTTTTATATGTTGACATTATTAAAATAAAAATGGCTGTGTTGTTTGTGGAAGGAAACATTATCAATTTTCAGGCTATGGTTATAATTTCTAGCTTTTATAATCTTTGAAGTTATTTTATAATATAAATGCAGCAAATTTGTAAGATTTTGAGAAATGAGATTTGAAGTTACATATTGAAAATTATAAAATCTGTTTCCATCAAAATATAGTTTAGAATATAAATTGTTTCACATGAAGTTTTAGTTGTATTTTCATAGAATTCACTTTCAAAAACAATCAATGGCAAATATTGTTTCTCTCAATCTGTTAAATTGTTTATAAACATTATCTAATTAAGACTACTTAATGTTAGTAAAAAACAAACAAGCTAACAGTTTTCATGTGAGCCACAGACTCATGGAAACATGATACTGTTTTTGTCCCCACCCAGGAACATGAATAAACTCTAAATATGAAATAGTTGTATGGGCCCCATCTGTCCACTCCAACCACTGAAATCATTAGTTTTCTCTTCTTGAAACTTTAAATTTAAAAGCAAATAGGCTTTTTCAAGAACAAGTGCTTCTGACTCAGAAAAGCAAAGCCAAGAAATTTGTCAATGTTATGGAAAAGAGGCATATGAAATACAAAAACCAAATCAGCATAACTGATATACCAGTCCTCCTAGCCATTGGCAATATTTGGATCAGAGCGCTACATCAAGAAATTGAGATTGTAGAAGGATCCTCTAGCCAGGTTAACTGTTTTTCTTTTTAAATTTGGAACTCTTTTTCTGAATTCTTGGAATTTTTTTTTCCATCTTATTGGTAGTAACGACTATTTTGAGAAATCACTGCACCAAAGTTTCAAGTACAGATGTAACACTACTTTTTAGGTTATTATAGACTCCTGAGACTTTAGTGGCCTATTAAATGCAGAGTTGCTAATGGCAGGTAAGTTTCATTTACAAATACTAAGGGAGTTCATAATTTTAAATTACTTTATTTCACAATGGATTGTTTTTAATGAACAAATTCTAATATTTGGTGAATGAATTCTAAAATGAATCAATTTAATACTATCTAATGGTAAACTTAATGGCATCTTTGTGGGGTTCTTTAACACAAATGCTTTTTTTCTATTTTTTCAAAATGGAAACTTTGAGGTAGATATTTCAGAGCTCATGAGAAATGCTGAAGTAAGAAAAAATTCTGTAGGAGCCATTTAAAACAATTGAAGTAAAAACACTAACAGCAACAAAAATCCAGTCTTCTTGGCATTCAAAGAACAATTGTGTTGTACCACAGTTCA
This sequence comes from Loris lydekkerianus, assembly GCA_963574355.1. Taxonomy (NCBI): domain Eukaryota; kingdom Metazoa; phylum Chordata; class Mammalia; order Primates; family Lorisidae; genus Loris; species Loris lydekkerianus. Next base: position 57,363 of record CAUYPK010135138.1, read on the forward strand.
TTTATCTATTTGTCCATCTGTATACATTTGGGTTGCTTTCACACTTTGGCTATTGTGGATAATACATACATACATACATACATACATACATACATACATAAGGTTGGGCATGAAAGTTCATGCCTGTATTCCCAGCACTTTGGGGAAGCCAAGGCAGGGGAATCACTGGAGGCCAGGAGTTACAGGCAGTGAGGTGTGATCATGGCACTGAACCCTAGCCTGGGTGACAGAACAAGACCCCATCTCTAAAAAAATTAAAAAATGAGATAAAACAGTAGTCCCCTGTAGGAACTCCTTCCCATACCCGCTCCCTGGAAGTAACTACTTTGAAATTAGCTGTTTCCTCGGGCATTTTCCCTCCATTTTTCTTCATGACATGCTATACTGCTATTTTGAATTTTGGCTTCAGATATTATCTACTGACATTTTTTGTATAAAAGATAAATATTTAGTTCTCCTGCTCCCACGGTCCTGTCCCACTACCCTCTCATTTCCTTACATCCTTTCCTCCTAATACACATGCATCATAATATGAGGTTAGATCAAAATTAGTGTATCATTGAAACACTACAAATATTACCTACGTCTGAATTACACAGCATATTAATTTTTGGCTTTTTTTCTTTTGAGACTTTAATTTTGTCACCCTTGGTAGAGTGCCATAGTGTCATAGCTCACAGCAATGTCAAACTCTTGGGCTCAAGTGATTCTCGTGCCTCAGCCTCGGTAGCTGGGATGCCCAGCTATTTTTAGAGACGAGGTCTCACTCTGGCTCAGGCTGGTCTGGAACCTGTGAACTCAGGCTATCCACCCACCTTGGCCTCCCAAATGCTAGGATTACAGGCGTGAGCCACCCACCCGGCCTGGCTTTATTTTTGTAATTAATAATTGTGGTGTTTATTTCATTTCCTTAGCTTTCTACACGTGTAACAAATTCATCTCCAAACTTTCTGCCAGATGCACAAATGTCAGTGACTATAAATTCATTAGGTGATCTAACAATTCTATCTTTTTCTTGAAGATTTCTCTCTTAGGTACTCTGTCCTCCTGTTTTAAGGCAGACCGGTCGATTTATAGGGCGGCTGCCCTATGGGACCTCCAATTACCTTTTCTGTCTGTTCATGTTTTTTCACCTTTCTCCCAAGTTATTAATAGATCCAATTTCTTCCTCTTTCTTGGTTTCTCTTATAATTTTAATAGAATCCATTCTCCAGTAGCTTGCTAAGATAGTACGCACGTGATTTTAATTCTTTGAGAAGTTGGCTATAATCTCTATTGCATTTCAAACTAGACTAATACTAGTACGAGATTACTGGCTGACAGTTATGTTTTTCCTCAGAATTTTTTTTTTTTTTTTTTTTTTTGGTGGTTTTGGCTGGGGCTGGGGTTGAACCCGCCACCTCCAGCATATGGGGCTGGTGCCCTACTCCTTTGAGCCACAGATGCCACCTTTCTTCAGAATTTTGAAGGTATCGCCCCACCATCTTCTATGTTCTCTTGTAGTTTTCGATAAGTCTATTGTTATTCTGATCCTTGATTGGCTATTTATTTATTTATTTATTTATTGAGACAGGTTCTTACTCTGTTGCCTGGGCTAGCAGGCAGGGGCATGATCCTAGCTCACTGCAACCTTCAACTCCTGGCTCAAGCAATCCTCAGCCTCCCTTGATTTTTAAAATGTAGATTCTTTTTCTTCCTTCTTTAGAAGCTTTTAGTATCTTCTCTTTATGGTCTGGCTTCTGACATTTCATGACAGTGTTTATGCTACAAATCTTTTCTGCTCATTTGTTTTTCTGTTAGAGCATCTGGTTAGAACTTCTCAATCTGAAAATCTATGTACTTCTGTTTTGATCATGGCAATACAAAATTATTTTCTAATTTTCTAACCTTCCCTAGTCATTTCTGGTCTTTCTTCCTCTTACGCCTGTTTTAGGGACTCAGGGGCATCTTCAGTGATTTTATGTGGTGTAAGTACTGCCAACAGTACTTCTCAAACTTTATGTGAATGCTGTTCTTCATGTCCATGTTTCTTTCTTTTGAATCTTGTCTGGTCTTGCTTTGATCAATAGACATGGGTAGAAGTAGTATGAGATTCCAAGTCCAGGTCATATAAGGGCTGAACACTTCCACTTCCTTCTTGTTCCCTAAAGAATCTTAGACCGGCAGCCATGGGCGGGGAACCTGCTGCCTCAAGGCCACATGTGGCCCTCCAGATTCCCAAGTGTGGCCCCTCAACTGAATCCAAACTTCATAGAACAAATCCCTGTATTGAAAGAATTTGTTCTGTAAAATTTGAATTCAGTCAAAAGGTCAGATGGTCACATGTGGCCCCAAGGACGTAGGTTCCCCACTCCGTAGTTACTGAACCCCATCCTTGTTCCAGGGGAGTGTAACTATGTGATTATCTTCAGCAGAAGAGAAGCCATGCTGGACTGAGCCATTGAACCACAGAATTGTGCGTAATAATACATTTCAATTCATTGAGTTTGGGTGTGGTTTGTCTTACAAAATTCAAGAACGGCACATCTAATACTGTAGAATTTTTCTTTCACGTTTTCTATTTCTTTTTCTTTCTTTGAATTTATCCCTTTTTGGAAGGGAATCTTACTTTCGGGATTTTTTTTTGTTTTAATTCTTCTATTAAAAGTTAAATTACCACTGTCATAGTTCTAGTCTGATCTTCCTAGTCTTCTGAAATGCTTTAATAGCTTTCTGTTCTTGTTTCACAGATGCCAAAGTCTTCCTCTGTCTCTTTAAGGAATTTAATTATAGTTTAAAAGTTCTGCATACCCGCAGTAGCTCACAGCTGTAATCTTAGCACTCAGAGAGGCTAAGACAGGCGGATTGCTTGAGCTCACAAGTTCGAGACCAGCCTGAGCAAGAACAAGAGCCTATCTCTACTAAAAATAGAAAAATTCAGCCAGATGCAGTGGCTGTGGTCCCAGGTAGGAGACTGAGACAGGAGATGACATGAGTCCAGGAATTTGATGTTTTGGTGACCTCTGACAATGCCACTACACTCTAGCCAGACCAATAGAGCAAGACCCTTCCTCAAAAAAAAAGAAAGAAAAGAAAGAGATAATTCTTTTGAAATTTGTTCCCGGCTCTTCTGAAGCCCACTGTTTGTTTGTTTGCTTTGGTCTCTGTCTTTCCTATTGAGACATTCCTTGGGTGTTTAGTGAGCTTCCTCTCTTATTCACATTTAATATTCAAGTATTAAGAAACTGGGAACTATTTCCTGGATGGGACGAGTCAGTTGTGGGACTTTACAGTGTCTGGCCAGGCTGTTTTAATGGGTGTAGTGCTTTTCTTTTTGCCTCTTGGAGTTTTGAGAGAAATCATGCAGGCAAATATAATCAGAGTAGAGCAAGGGGCCCTATGGGGTGTTGCACTCGGCATGTACATTTTTCAGTATGAAGCCTCTCGCTATCTCATGGTGTTGGTATGTGGCATTTCTGCCCTCAGCTATCTATGCCTGGCCTCCCAGGGCAAACTCTCCATAGAGTAAGTCTGGAGTCTTCATCAGCCTGGTGTGGGGGCCAGTGTCTAAAGCTCCAATTACCCCCCACCCTTTTTTTTTGAGACAGTCTCACTATGCCATCCTCGGTAGAGTGCTGTGGCGTTACAGCTCACAGCAACCTCAAACTCTTGGGCTTAAGCCATTCTCTTGCCTCAGCCTCACAGTAGCTGGGAGTACAGGTGCCTGCCACAAAATTGGTTTTTTTTTTTTTTTTTTGCAGTTGTCATTGTTGCTTAGCAGGCCCAGGACGGGTTCTAACCCACTGGCCCTCATGTGTGTGTGGCTGGTGCCTTAACCACTGTGCTACAAGCGCTGAGCCTCCAATTGCTTTTTATATAGATTTTTAAATGAAATCTCTTGCTCTTAGTTCCATATTCCTGCCCCCTCAAGCCCACTCTCAGTTTCAAAAATCTATGACACCTCTAATTCTCATTCTAATTGTAGGTGTTGTGGGCTAATCAGACTGTGAAGGCAGAGGACAATCCTTCAGGCGCTTTCTGGCCTCTGAATGGTCCTACTTCTGCAGTCCTCACCTCATGTCCTTGTCAGCTGGTGGCTTTCCTTTTAATGACTTTACTGCAGAAGCGGGAGTCCACCCTGTGACCTGGGTATTGTCTCTGATGCTAGCTTCTACATTTGATTTTCTGGCTTTTTCTGGAGAACTTTTTGCAAACTTACTTTCCCTCAGTAAATTTCTCTTATGCTTGAACTTATTCCCAGGGACTTCTCTTATTGGCAATCAACAATCCTGACTAAGATGGGGCTAAAAGATGACCATAGGTAAAATTAGTGATGCCTACACCAGGCGCTATAGAGGACACAAATGTTTCTAAATGGTCCCGTAAAACTTAAATATGCTTAGCAAAGCAGCAAAAAATGTGTGGTTGAACAATTTCAGGAAATGTACCTTCTATCTCTCCTTTTTTATAGATTTACAATGAATATTAGCCTATCAATCCCTCATTAAGGAAACTTGTTTCAACTTGATTTCACATTTTGTTCCCAAACTTTTTTACCAAGGAAGGAAAACTTATCAATATTTTGCAGAAAATGGTCCAAAGAATATGGGAATAAATAAATAAAGCTGGGGGATTTGGGGTTTAATGGGTCTAAAACATGTTAATAAGAAACAAGTCAACAACAATAAAAGTGCAACAAAATTTTTTGGGATGTAGCTACATTGGAACACATAAACAGGTAGCTTGACCTGAATTTATACAGCGTGTATATATGTGTATCTAGCTATCGAAATCCATGGATACCATTTATCTGTCTCTATGGTGTATACCTGTGCATGAAAATAAGCAAGTATTCAACTAAAGATGCTAGAAAAAGAACTAATAAACCCAAATACAAATTTAAGAACAAAGGAAAATGTCAACTAATATTCATGACTAAAGTACATTTCTTCATCAATCACAGCTGTAAGTTGACTGTGGATGTAAGAGTTAGGCAAAAATCAATGAAAGCATTCTGCGAAAAGCAATTGGCTATATAGAATTTACAGTAAAGAGTATTATTTATTTTTATGATTATTTGTAATTTTGTTACACATTGCTTATATTAGTACAATTTAAGACACACTTATGTACACACACACACACATATTTTTCCAGAGAGCCACTTACCACCACTGCACTGAACATATAGCAAAGCACGTGCTAAAAGTCTGAAAATTTTTGAATTTCAAAATTTAATTTTGCAGTTGTCATTGTTGCTTGGCAGGTTTTTAAATAATTGTGAACTTGTTCATATTAGCATAATGTAGTCTTATAACCTATCAGAAAATATGTGAAAGAAAATAACATTTCTACTGGGTTGAGTGACCAGTAGATGGTTTAATTTCCCAATTTGACAAAATTTGAGACCATATTTGTTTTAAATTTTATAAGGGTCAAGTCAAAGAGCAGAAGTTTTCAAGAAATAATTTTACTTGCCCTCAATCTCACCTTTTTTCTGGAACTATCTCTCTAATTTTCTTGAGATTTTCAACATAATTGGTTGACATAATATTTAAACAACTGCCAGATCAGCATGGACCATTACCAGAAAATACACCATTTCTTGTCAATTCCACATATGTGTAGGATTCTTCTCTTTTGAAGTAATGTAATTTAATCCTAAAAAGTCCTGATAGCTTTTTTTTTTTTTTTTTTCCCACAGTATTCTGTATATTTTTCAGGGAAAGGGTCATCGGTTTCATTGGTTTGGGAGATATTACTTTTTCCCTTATATGTTGTTGCCTACCATGAAGAAACACAGAATACCTTTCTCTTGAGAAAAGTTGAATATAACAATATTTTACTGGCAGCAGAAAGAAGGAAAATATTAGTTTAAGTCAGGTCAGGAGCATAAAATTTCTTCTACCGGCCAGAAGCAGTACCAAGATAAAATTTTATTTTAGGGGAAAAACAATCAAAGCTAAAATATCCTTTGAAATATGAAGGGAAGTCTTGTCAAAAATGTAAACTTTGCAAATGGTTGCACATTATTTGATTTGATTTTCCTGAGACCTCAGATGGGGTGATAGAACCAAGTGAGAGTTCTAGAAATCATATTTTATACCTATATAAAAGACTAATGTACAAACTAAAATGTAAATTCATTGATTATAATAGTTGATATATTTTGTTCCACTGACCGTAAATTTGGTCTTTTCCCTAGAGGGAAAATATATATACTGAATGTATAGTCAGTAATTTACTTGACAAACATGAAGAAAAGCCAAGAGGAAAATAGAATTTTAAAGATATTTCACTCACAATTATCTATCTCACAATAAAGAATGTCTCCTTAGTGAACAGAATATTCTTACCTGTTTGATTGAAGGTCATTCTTCTCTGGGTGGTGCTACATACACACCAGTGAACCTTGATCTTGGGGGTTCAGTTCACTGCACTTGAATGACACACGTTGGGTGAACATGTTCCTTTTTCAGATTTGTTGCAGGACAAAAAGATCATAGCCTTGATCCTCGGGCAGCTTATGGAAAACTTAGATAAGTATTCAACTTACTGCACTATAGTATGATAAATGTTATGTTCAGAACCAGACAGAAATATGGCACTTCCGAGAAAGCTGGTTAGATATTTGATTCCTCTTCAAACTGACGTTCTTTAAGTATTTGCTCCACTTCTCATTGGGGAGCAACCTCAGTTTTGCACCGAACACTGTACCACAAGCACAGGGCAGGGAAGGATGTGGAAGGACACCTGCTACCAGGCCACCTCATTCCTGGAAGCTTGTCCAAATAGTCCTCTCAACCATGTGCAGCATTGATAAAAACAATTATCTCTATCTGCAAAGTCTATAATGATGTTTCAAGCCTCCCTGAAGATTGGCGCCTTTACAATTGCTAGAGATGCTTTGCTAATGCACTTCAGGCTCTGATGGGGTTTTACACCTGGAGCTAAGGGAGGGGAGCCCAACAGAGAGCCTTCAGTGTCAACAAGGAGTTAAAGAAGGTTTAAAAGTCAAATGGCAGTTACATGGGCAAGTTGGTAGCTGGAGGGAACAACAAGGCCTGGAGTGTGATGTGTATTACGCAGTTTGCCTGGAACAAAGAATGTCTGCATGGGGCTGTGAAGATGAAGCCAGCCAATCAAGCAGGGTCCATGAGTTCACACTTTTCTGAAAGCTATGAAGTATCACTGAAGGATTTTACGTAAAATACCATAATCTTCATTATTTTATTTTATTGTTTTGTTTTGTTTTTTCTAATGGTGAGAGAACATTATTTTAATCAAAATGTCTTCTTTTTGATTTGGCCCCTTCCCCCACCACTAAAAAGCAACCCATTTATTTAGGCATACTCTTCTGAGGCAACTCTAACTTTTTCCAGGGTCACACTACTTGGTATGTTTCCCCTTTTTTTTTTTTTTTTTGAGACAGAGTCCCACTATGTCACCCTTGATAGAGTGCCATAGCGTCACAGCTCACAGCAACCTCTAACTCTTGGGCTCAAGTGATTCTCTTGCCTCAGCCTCCCAAGTAGCTGGGACTACAGGTGCCCACCACAACACCCGGCTATTTTTTGTTGCAGTTGTCATTGTTGTTTAGCTGGCCCCAGCCAGCTTTGAACCTGCCAGCCTCGGTGTATGTGGCTGGCGTCATGACCACTGTGCTACGGGCACCGAGTCAATCTGTGTCACTTGTAGTCTTCTCTTCAAACACTTTTTTCAGGAGAATTCACATCACTACGTCTGTTCCTGCCTCCTTATCCCCTTCAATGAGAGGATCCAGTGAATCGCCCACTTTCACTTCCTCCCAATATCTAGGCCTGTCTGCGGGATAACATCGCACTGAGTTGACAGCACCACTTTCCCCAGGTCTTTGCAGTCTCTGACCAGTCCAGGCTCGTCCTCCAGTTCCTTTTCTGCCTCCCTCCTTTCATCGAGATCCTCCTTGCATCAGAGTCCTCTTTTGCAGAGTCTTTTTAGTGGAGTTTTTAGAGCTTATATTATTTTTCAGTCTTATGGAAAATGGAAAAATATATTCAGGAGATGTTAAAAGCCCTGGGAGTCTCAGTGAGAAAATATTATGGGAAAGTGATTTATAATCTGATATATTTAACTTAGTACTTGAAAAATACAAGTACTGATTCCAGGAGGTACAGAGTTTATGTGAGAAAGGTGTTCCTCAGAGCACACCCCGGAGTCCAATCCAGGGATCTGTCTGTCTTCAAATACCAGCAAGTAATTTGACATCACTCATAGCCATGGTATATATCGCCTGCACATCAGGGCTGCTCGGCCCTCCCCACAGCTGCACTGAATCCTTGTTACTTTAAAAAGATGACATTGGCCACTAGGCAGGGTCAGTAGGTGTGTGGAGGAATTAGACCCAGGGACCTGAGACCAATTAGGAGGACAGAGCATTGACTTTCTGGAACCAGAAAATAGTGATCAGTTTCAAGAAATATATAGGAAGATGTTTTACAGGATTTGGTGACGGATGAGATGAGAAGGACATGAAGAGAGATTCCAACTTGGAAAACGCAGGGATGGTTTTACCCTCCACAAAGATAGAGAATATAGGAGATGCAGACTCGGCGGGGAGCAAAGTGGGGAGGAGGTGGTGATTGCTTTGCGTGCCTAGCTCATCACACATTTAATTTTCACTTTAATTTTCCAATATATATTTTTTTTTTTTGAAACAGAGTCTCACTTTGTTGCCTCCAGTAGAGTGTCAGGGCGTCACAACTCACAGCAAACTCCAACTCTTGGGCTCAAGCGGTTCTCTTGCCTCAGCCTCCTCAGTAGCTGAGACTACAGGTGCCCGCCACAACTGCCCAGCTATTTTTTAGAGATAGGATCTCACTCTTGCTCAGGGTGGTCTCAAACCTGTGAGCTCAGGCAATCCACCTGCCTCAGCCTCCTAAGTGCTGGGATTACAGGTGTGAGCCACCACGCCTGGCCCCCAATATATCTTAAAATATTTTCCAAATCCTTTTCAAGGAAGAGAAAGTAAAATGACTGAATTACTAATGAAAGCATCTCTGAAGGTTTGGAGAACTTTTACTTCCAAACAGATGAATTTCTATTTGAGTCTAGAACCTGTTGATTCCCTTCAGTATAACAAGCTTAAGGCTCAGATTTCTATTCTTTGCTGTGTTACTAGAAAATGAGAATATGGTATTAACATCAAGATTTTTTAAATATAAGTTATAGTAGTAAGGAAAAGAACACACTTTTCTGTCCTAAGAAAAGACGCTCTCAGAAAGAAATAGAAAAGAAAAAAAGAAAAATGAAGAAGCTCTCTAAGGAATTAAATAGCTTCAAAGATTTGTGAAATATAGTATATTAGCACAACTGTATAAGCATCGCTGGCAGAATTCTGATCAATAAACTTTATTTTTTAAATAGGACATTATTTCCAGATATTGTTTAAGGCGGTTTAGCATTGATCAAAATTAAAATTTTCTCATTATCTTTTTTGTCAACATTAACAGGATTAAAAGAAACAAAACTGCAAGAGGATATAGAGCAAAGCTTAATCAATGCTAGGGGAGATTTGTTAATCCTTATGATTTAATCTGGGTATTATCCCTTCTTTACAGATGAAATGGGATATCTCCTGGTAGAACAATCAGAAATTATACTAGGAGTCACATCTTTGCAAAGCCAGAATTCTCTGTTAAATGCTTAAATATATTCTATCAAGTTCAGAATTAATGTCACTGATTAAGAAAAAAAAAAAGAATTCATAACTTTGGGAGGCCAAGGTTGGAGGATAGCTTGAGCCTAGGAGTTCAAGACCAGCCTAGGTAATATAGCAAGACCCTAGCTCTACAAAAAAATAAGGAATATTAGCCAGGTGTGGTGGCACATGCCTGTGGCCCCAGTCAATCAGGAGGCTGAGGCAGGGGGATCACTTGAGCCAGGAGTTCAAGGCTACATGACCTATGATTGTGACACTATACCCCAGGCTGGGGGACAGAGTAAGACCTTGTCACTAAAAGAATTCATGACCATAAGTACCTACAGGCTTTTGATAAGAGCATTATGTCAATCATTAGAACTGTCACCTTCATTTTCTCATGTGGGTGGCAAGTCCTAATGCCATCATTAAATTTTTTCTTGTAGCTGATAATCCCTGTGATCTCCTAGAGATAAAAACAAACAAACAAACAAACAAACAAACAAACAAAAACTTTTCTCATATGCTTTTTAGAGGCAGCTCTGGAGAAAATCTTGGTTCCAACACCAGCTTTGAGACTTTGGGCAAATTACTTAACCTCTCTGTGCCATAAGAATAAAAATAGCACTTGCCTTCTTGTGTTGTGAGCATGATAGGAGATTATGCATATAAAGCCCCATCATTCTTAGTTTTCTGCAAAAACACAGCACACTCATAGAATGAACCTTAAATAATCTTGTTCCACAAAATAAAATCTCACTATAACTTTCCATAAACAGATTGACTTTTTTTTTTTTTTTTTAATCAAACTCTGCTCTGTTGAATCCCAGCCAAAGAGTTTTTGACTCAAGTGCCTGTAGGCCTTGGTTAAATGGCTGCTGTACTTGAAAGTAAGTCCTATATGTTAGTTTCCAGCTCCTAGAAATTCAGGATGTTTAAAGAAAAGCTATTTTATTTAGGTGGAAAGAGTGAGAATTTGTTATTTGCAAGTTAATTTGTGGTTCAGGCTAATCCAGTAGACTCTTATTTTGCTTTTCACCAAATAAAATTGGTTTTTGGCAACATGATTCGAGATAATGGACTCTGAAGATGCTGGCAGTTCAAGTATTGTCTCTCCAAATTCTTAAATTGCAAAAGAACAGGAAAACCCAATTTTTCCTTTTATAAATTTAATCCAATGTAAACACAAACTTTCAAGGTTTGTTGAGGGCCACTAATTGCTCTCTTCGATTTTTCCATGATGAGGCCATTACTGAGTGTCAGCCAGCAGGATTAAACCTCAGGAGCATCTAAGGCCACAGGAAAGTCCTCCACTGTCCCTCATTCTTTCTGGGTCACTTACTATTTGATTATCCAGACTAATTGTGGGCAGGAAAAGCCTGCATAATTGAATTGTACAGGCAAGCTCTTGTACCTTATTTTGGCTGAAAACTTCATCCTTTTTCAACTTTTTTTTTTTTTTTTTTTTTTTTACCAGAAGAGCTAACAAATAGAATGGTTAATTTCCGGTCCTTGCTCAATTTCCTCTATTTTGTTTCAGAGAAGCATTGACAAATGACAAAATATCATTCCCTCCACCCCCAAGTCTTCTATTCCTCTGCCACAAGGAAGCAGTATGAACAATGAGAAAAAATGCAGAAGTCTAAGTAATAATTTGCTAGATAAAGTAGACTTGACTGACTAGAACTTTCTTTTGTAAAAGGAAGACAGTTCTTGAACTTGAATTTGACTTCAGCTTTCTCCTCTCTCTCTCTCTCTTCTTTTCTTTTTTGAGACAGAGTCTTCACTAAGTCACCCTGGGTAGAGTGCTGTGGTGTCACAGCTCACAGCAACCTCAAACTCTTAGGCTTAAGAGATTCTCTTGCCTCAGCCTTCCAAGTAGCTGGGACTACAGGTGCCTGCCACAACACTCAACTATGTTTTTTGTTGTTGCAGTTGTCATTGTTGTTTAGCTGACCCAGGCTGGGTTTGAACCCATCAGCCTTGGTGTATGTGGCTGGTGCCCTAACCACTATGCTATGGGCGCTGAGCCAAAACTTCATTTTTTTTAAAGGCTGACACAGATCAACTTGGAAATGTCCTCGAAGGGAAGGATGTGGAAATAAGAGCGTAGGAAAGAGAAGGCATTCAATGCGCTCTAGGAGGCCAAACATATAGGCTTATTAAGAAGCTGGCTTTGGAGTCACAATTCCGTTTTTTAAATCCCATCTCTACAGTTTGCTAGCTGAATAACCAGGGCAAGTAATCAGATCTCTTCATGTTTCTTCTGTAAAGCAAGAATGATGAAGCATCCTTCCTCATAAGCTTGTTGGGAGGATTAACTAAATTGCTTACAAGAGTAACTTTCACAAGGCAATTGCTCAGTACAGCGTAGCTGGTATTTTGCTCACCTAGGCTCTGTGCTGGGGAAACTGCAGTAAACAAAATCCACCAATTTGGAGGGGTACTTAGGGAACAAAATTTGGGAGTCTGTGAATCAAAATGCATGAAAGATGGGCCAGGTGCGGTGGCTCACGCCTGTGATCCGGCATTTTGGGAGTCTGAGGCAGGAAGGTTGCCGAGCCCAGGTGTTTGAGGTTGCAGTGAGCTATGATCGTGCCACTGCTGTCCAGCTGGGGTGACAGAGACCCTGTCTCAAAAACCCCAAACCAAACCACCAACAAGCAACCCACGTAGGCAAGGTTAAAAACAGTCAACTTGAGTGACACGAGATATCAGGAGATCACCATTCTACTAGTTAAGGAAATAGAGTCAGGGAAGCTTGGAGGGAGCAGCAGAGAAACTGTGTCATCCTGAGACCCAGGTTATAGTGATGACAAAGAGCAAGTGGTGTTAGGAGCGTGTGGAGGAGACAGAAGAACCCAGGGTCAGAAACCTGGGTTTGCGGAGAATTTCTTAAAATGAGGTGACGGTGTCGAAAAGAACAAAGGAACTTCTTCTATGAGACCAAACTAGTAAGTGGCGTTATGTCAAATTATCAAATGTTACATATGTATCCTACTTAAGTTTCAAAAAGGATGAAGGAGCTCAGCGCCTGCGGCTCAAGCGATTAAGGCACCAGCTACATACACCTGAGCTGGCGGTTTCAAATCCAGCCCTGGCCCACCAAACAATAATGATGGCTGCAACCAAAAAAACAAAAAATACCCGGGTGTTGTGGTGGGCACCTGTAGTCCCAGCTACTTGGGAGATGGAAGCAGGAGAATCGCTTGGGCCCAGGAGCTGGAGGTTGCTGTGAGCTGTGATGTTACAGCACTCTACCCAGGGAGACAGCTTGAGGCTCTATCTCAAAAAAAAAGATGAAGGACATTTTATGATAAAAGGGGCTGACTTATTCAAATTAACATGTGTCGTCTTTGTACTGGTGAATTGTGATACAATAAATGGGTTTTGAATACAGTTCAAATTCCATGCCTTCTTTTTATTGATGATAAATAAATTGATATTGATTGATCTACAGAACTTACAAGCTTCTCCATTAAAAACAGGACACCAAAGCCACATAAGCAAAAGTATAAATAAAACTGAATACAGTTTCAAGTCTTCTCCAAAAGATGAATGAGTGAAGGGGTTCCTAGTTCTTCTCACTCTTAAAAGATGTCTCCTCCCCTTGCCTCCAGTTTATTAATAGAGCATAAACATTTCTACAATTTGTGATAAAACTTGAAATGCAAATACTCCTGAGAGGAGCCATACGTATGTTCATATTCCCATACAAAGCTGCATTGGGTCCTTTCCAGAAGGGTCAGGAGAAAGATCGCTGAGCCCTGGAGGCAAACAGCGGAGAAGCAGAAGTCTGAAGATAAATCCCATGTCACCAGATCACCACTCTGCTTAAGGCCTATCCCCTGAACCCCCTAAAATGATTCATTCACTGCAGGATGCCCAGTGGTTTGTAGCCATACCTGCATCAGCAACATATATGTTTATAAAATGATGTTGTTTTTATTCTTTAAAATGGAAAAACATTATATTGGGGTTGTAAAAATCACCATTTAAGCAGCAGAGAACAGAGCAGAAAGCCAGTTGTCTTTAACATGAACTCGAAAGCTACATTCCCTGGAATTCCTGGGTAGGGTGTGTGAGGAGGAGGATCAGGCAAGATCTCTCACTGTATAATATTGATTGAGAAATGATTACCTCAGTTGAACAATTTGATAAGAAAAAGAAAAAAAAAAGTAAACTTAAATCAAGCCCTTCCCATCTGGGAGATAAAGGGGCAAGTATGCTAAAGGCTGAGTTTTATAGATTGTGATGGAGGCGGCCTCATTCAGGCTTTTAAAATCATTCCTTCCTTACAGCTTCTTGCTCAAGTATTAAATAGTCTTTTTTTTTTCTTTTTTTGAGGGAGTGTCTCATTCTGTTGCCATGGGTAGAGTGCCATGATGTCATCATAGTTCACAGCATCCTGGAACTCTTGGGCTCAAGCAGTCTTCTTGCCTCAGTTTTTCTATTTCTAGTAGAGACAGGATCGCTCCCTTGCTCAGGCTGGTCTCAAACCCCTGAGCTCAAGCAATCCACTGGTTCAGCCTCCCAGAGTGCTAGGATTACAGGTGCAAGCCATGCCAGGCCTTAAATATTCTTTTTTTTTTGAGGGGGGACATAGTCTCACTTTGTCACCCTTGGTAGAGTGCTGTGGCGTCACAGCTCACAGCAACCTCCAACTCTTGAGCTTTAGTGATTCTCTTCTCTCAGCCTCCCAAGTGGCTGGGACTACAGGTGCCCGCCACATCACCCAGCTATTTTTTGTTGCAGTTGTCATTGTTTAGCTGGCCTGAGCCAGGTTCAAACTTGCCAGGCTCGCTGTATTTGGCTGGCGCTGTAACCACTGTGCCACAGGCATCTTTTTAAAAAATTAATTATTATTATTATTACCGTATATACTCGAGTAGAAGCCGAGTTTTTTCGGCACAAAATTTGTGCTGAGTTCGGGTTTGGGGGCACAAATTTTGTGCGGAAAAAACTAGGCTTATACTCGAGTATATACGGTATTTATTTATTTTTTGCAGTTTTTGGCTGGAGCCAGGTTTGAACCCACCACCCTCAGTATATGGGGTGGTGCCCTACTCCTTGAAGCACAGGCACCACCCTAAAATTAATTTTTTAAATTAAATCACAACTGGGTACATTAATGCATTTATGGGATACAATGTGCTGATTTGATATACAATATGGAAAGCTTACATCAGACTGGTTAACATAACCGTCACCTCACTTATTTGTTGTGGTAAGACATTTATACTCTACTCGTAATAGTTTTGAAATGTACCATGGCACCGTGCACATTAGGTGACGTCCCGGGGCCCTACCCAGTAAGCCACAGGTGCTGCCCTTCATACGCTTGCCTTTTTCTCATGGTGACAGCATTTGAAATTTACTCTCTTACCAATTCTGAAATCTCCAATATGTTGCTGTTATCCATATTATTAACTACACTGTGCAACGGATCTCAACAATTGTCTTCCTCCCGTGTTACTGAGACTCTGTGTCCTTTCACCACCATCTGCCCCTGTCTCTCACTCCCCAGCCTCTGGCAACTCTCCCAAACAGTTGAGTTCCACATTTTAGAATCTGCATGTAATTGAGATCAGGTAGCTTTTGTTTTTTCTGTGGGCATCAATTTTCAATCATTTTCCACCCAACATGGGTAGATGTAGCATCTAGCTCAGAGAAAGTGGGTGACTGAAGGTTCACAAGACAGTAATAGTAATATTAACAATATTACTTCGTTTTTTATTTCTTACTGGCCCATACATTATTCGACTAATTTTCTATTGTTGGTCACTCAGGTAACCTTGAAATATTTTGAATTCTACAAATAACTCTGCAGTGAGCATCCTCATTCACAAACCTTTGTACCCAGCACTGATTTTTTTTGGTAAAAATAATATAAAATATTTAAGATACACAAAAAAGGCATAAATTATTAAAAAAAAAAAAAAACAAAAAAACACTCATGGCCAGGCATGCTATCTCATGACTGTAATCCTAGCCCTTTCGGAGGTCAAAGCTGGAGCATTACTTGAGGCCAGGGAGTTTGAGACAGCCTGAAAAATAAAGTGAGTCCACATCTCTAAATAAATAAAAAAGTCAGTGGCCTGGCATGGTGGCTCATGTCTGTAATCTTGGCAGATTGGAAGGTTATACTGCTGGGTGCCTGGAGTCCCAGCTACTTGGATAGGGTGAGTGACTCCATGGCACTGTACCAAGGGCAACAAAGTGAGATTCTGTGTAAAAAAAAAAAGTCATATGTGATGATGAGTGCCTGTAGTCCCTGCTACTCAGGAGGCTGAGGTGGGAGGATCACTTGAGCCCAGGAGTTCCAGGCTACAGTGAGTTCTGATCACACAGTTGCACTCCAGCCTGGGTGACAGAGCAAGACCCTGTCTCTGAAAAGCAAACAAACAAAAAACCACATTACTTGTGTACGTGCCTCCTAGCTTAGGAAGTTACACTTTACCAATATAGTCGGAGCCCCCGTCCACCCTCTTCTGTCTTATCTTCTTTCTCGCCCAGTGGTCGTCTTCTGACATCGGAGCTTGCCATCTTTTCTGCATCCCTTTACAAGTTTGCTACCTGGTGTGTCCCTCTAAGCTGTGCATGTACTAACTACTGGATATTACTTTTTCTGTTTACAAACATAAAGCATGCTCAGCGTAGAAAGGCTGGCAAAGGAAAGCTCTTGAAATTGAATGGTACTTCATTCCAAGATGCTTTTTTCCCTCACCTCATTTAATCCCCGAGTGTCCCTATGAGGTAAGTGCTGTTTCTCCATTTTAGAGGTGAAGGTACAAAGGTTCTGAATACATATCTCTGTTACCAGCCGCTGTGAACTTGCACAGACATTCTTTGCGGCGCTGCTGGTCAGGCCCTAACAAGGCCGGATGAGCCTACGCGTCGACATCTGGAGATGGTTTAATCACTTCCAAGGCTACTGTCATAAATAAGTTGGGGAACTGGACTCCATAAAACCACTCAAGGACCCAGGGCACTCTGTGCACCCCGTAAATTTAGTCTAGAATAAAAATGTTTTGAAGATATTGCCTCTTTAAGATAAGGAGATAGTGTGTAACCTTGTAACTAATGAGGGAGAATCTGTTTGGCATATAATAACATTACTAATGGTTACCTTTACTATGAGAATAAAAAGTAACAAAGGGAAAGAGAGGGAAGAGCAGTTCTTTAGGGAGATATCCTGCTGCTCTCTGGATTGCTGGCTTTTCTGTAAATAAAAGCGAAACTGTTCATCTCTCATCTGCTTCTCCGTTGATTGGCGTAGGTGACAGGCAGATGGAGTCCTTGGTCCAGCTACATCTCAAGATCTTTTGCCTATCAAGTGGAGAGGCCAAAACTCACATCTGGATCTTTTGATTTCAAGTTCAGTGGTCTTTCCGTGAATAAATAGCCCACTAGGGCATCAGCAAGCATCAATGACAACCTTCCTTCTCATTCCTCTCTTTGCCCCCTTGTGACTTCTTTTCAAGCTAAATGCCGATTTTTATGTTTTAAATAGATTTTCTTTGTGTGTGAAAGTTGAATAGGGAGAAGAAATGCAGTGTAATTCACCTTAGAGTCTACATCGGGGTTGGGGGTGGGGATGATCTGGTTTTGAGGCTTCACTGACATTACTCACCTCTGCTAAGCCTGTGTTCTGGGCATAGGCACAGTCTTAGCCTGCTGCTCTCTGAAAGGTGTGCAGTGTCAAAATGTGCCTAAATTGCTCCCATGTGGTAGAAGTTCTCCACGGACATAAAATTCTCACACTGAATTCAGGCAGCAAATAAATTGGCCCCAAATGGGCTCTCCTTAAGATGACTCTCTAGATTTGGTCTAAGTTGAAATGATAATTTCAACAGTGAGAAGATTCTACAGAAATGGCAATGACCAGAAAGTTGCCTTCAACCTGTTTTATTTGGGACTTACTTTTTTTTTTGGAGTGGCAGATGAAACCATTCCATGGTGGTGATGTGGCAAAGATCTTTTGTTTGTCTTTTCAGCTGCTTTTAACACTTTCCCTGAAGACATCTCCAAACGCGGTGATTCATTTGTCTATTCCCGCAGTGCCACCACCCTTCTACTTTTTCTTTAGAGAAATTCAGGCCAGTCACTGAAGCAACTGGAGCATACCAGGTGTGAGGAAGACTGAAATTCTTATGCAATTGTTTTCATTGTATTATAGTGCATATACCTGGAAGCTGGTGAGGATGCTATATCATCACTGTTATCATTGTTATTAATACCTCACATCATTAACACCTTTTCCATTAAAACATCATGTCATAATGGTTGACACACAGGTACTACCGTATTCTTGGAACTGTCTTTAGACTCTTCCAAGATAAATATCTCCACTTTACAAGTGAAGAGACTGAGGCTGGGGGATGTTAATCAGCTAGCCTGAATTCACCTTGTGAGTGAGCAACTGAGTCAGAATTTGAACCCAGCTCTATTAGAAATCAAGGCCTGTGCTCTACAAAAATTAGTACATTTGTGAAGCATGTATGGGCCTTGTGTGCATGGCCTACACACACACAATACCTGCCTTGTACTCTAGGGAGGTGATTTTCAACCACGGTGCTATGAAAACTTTTAAAGACCATTAATTAAATTATTTTCAAAAGAAATTCAAGCCACAGTAAGTATATTCTTTTTTCTCTCTCTCTCTTTTTTTTACTCTTTTACTCAACATAATTTAAGTGCTCCGTGGAAGTTTAACTGCAGGTTCAAGGTACCGTGAGATAAACACTGCTTAGGGGTTCTCTGTTCAATGGGGAGGGAAAGGCATGTGCAGAAACAAACCTGGGGGAAACGTCAGTTGTGCAAATTGCTATAAAGATGGACCAGCAACATGTCAGATGAGCCTGGGGGGAGATGCATGCATATTTTGGGAAAATTAGGAATTTGACAGGGACTTGAAGAGATAGAATTTTATCAGGTATCATTATGGGATAGTTCAATAAAGAGAAAGTATAAGTGGAAGTGTAGAGATGGGAGGGCGGAGTTGGTGTTTAGATCATTGTAAGTAGCTAAGATGATAGGGGGCTGAGGGGTGTGGTTTAGAATGAGCTGTACCTGGAAAGCTAGAGGCCAATTTCTGGAAGGGCTGGAATTCATTCACTGCCACCTCTCTTGTGCCTAGACCAGTGCCTGATACCTTTAAATATCAAGGAACAATTGTTGCATGAAATTTCATTTTAGTGGCAATGGAAGGCTATCGCAGCTGCTGCTGACAAAGAGGGACTAACAAAGTCCTGGAGGAATTGAAGCCGGTTGGCGATATTTCCTCAGGTGGTCTTGTGTGCACCAGCAGGGCTGGAAGTGATAAACCCCGTGACCAATCCCCAGGAGTCCCAGGTGAGTGGGTGTCTAAATGCAACGCTTTTCTCTGCCTGGGCTTCTCTGCTTTCTCAAGGCAGGGTGCTTGGGAAGCCTGCAAAGTGGACCTGTCTATACAAGGAGAGCAGAAGGGAATAGGGTGCTTTGGAGTTGAAAAATGCACTGCACAGACAGATGGGGTGCCAGCCTGCTGGGTAATCTGGCCAGAATGGAGCAGGCTCCAGATGAGAAATGCTGGTTTTCATCCCCAGGCCACACAACAGGGAACCCAAGGGTGTGTCTGCACCTGACATTGCTCCAGACAGCTCCAATTTCCCAACCAGATCAGCAGCAGAAAATGCAATTCTCATCCACAACGAGTAAAGTCTACTGAGAACAGTTAATACCTGAAAGCCTTTTAGTTACAAATAAACTGATAAATTGCGTGACCCCCACCTCTGTGTTCCCCCACAGAAGCATAAATATACCCCAAAGACAGTGCCTTTTTCCCAGAGGGACCTTGTCCAGTTTTTGCCATCTTACATCGTGAAGCTTGAATGGTGGTTGAATGAATCTAGCCTGAATCATAGTTAGTTTACTCTGTTGGCAGGGACGCCACCCCAGCAGCGCACAGGGCAGGATGTAAAACCGTCATGTTTGTCTAGATGAGACTTGCTAATTGGCTGGCTGCCACAACTTTGAGCACAAGAATGTGACCTGGGGAGCCGCTTCCTGGCACCTGCTCTGTCTTCATGTGCTTGGTGAACAATTGCCATGGAAGTTCTCAGGTGTGGTCAGGTCCCGAGCTCTGAAATGGGCCACTGTTCGCAGCTGTGTGGCTGCCTGCTGCCAGACACACCCAGGTGACGAAAATGAACCTTATTGCAGGGGGTGTGCCTGGAGCAACTCCAGGGCTCCCCATTCTGTCCTCTTCTCCGGCCACCTCCTCTCTTAGGGGGGCTCCTTCTGTCCCCCCCATATCTGGGCTCGGAATGGAGACGTGACAGTGCCAGTCAAGGAACCCCCCTGACTCCAGACTGGGGGTGGGGGGCTCTCTTTCTCTTGCTCCTCATTGTCTGGTCCAGGCTCATGTGATGTGAGCCCCACACATTTCCAGATTCAAAGGAGAGAGGAGAGGGGAGGGGAGGGGCAGCTAGAGGTCATTTTCCAAGTCCTGGGTGTGGTTAAGACCAGTCTCAAACAAAATGGGAAAACCAACATTTCTGTTCACATTCTACAACCAGCCCTTTCTTGCCTTCTCTCCAAACTACAAGCTGCCTTTGTCCACCTGTCATTCCGGAGGCTGGTGACTTCTGACTGCCAGAAACACCATCCATCCACCTGTCCCAGACCTTTCCATTCACCCTATGTCGTCAGTCTGAGAAAGCTCGTCAGTGGTGTGACTGGCTAAGTACGCACATACCACCGGGTTAGAAACTCTAGCTGGTCGGTGCTGTGACCTTCGTATTTAGAGAAGTTCCTGTCACATGGTAGACAATAAATATTTGCTGAGTCAAAACTGCAGAAGTGTGAAATGCCAAGAGGTCTGATGGCCAACTAGCTCTCTCGGAATAACACAACAATAACTACCACTAGTTAACTGCAGTTTAATAGTCACTCCACAGAGTATAGGGACAGAATCTCTGCATTTACAACACCTTGTGGCCTTGTGTTTGAAATGTTTTTGTACTGAAATCTTTCTGGAACTCCGCCCCCCAAACCCCGCCCCCTACCATTTTGGGAAACTCCTTCCTTGTTTATAAATGGGCCAAATCCTAAAAATCTGATCCTTCTCCTCTAAAGCAAATGAGCCTTTTTGCTTTTTCCTCACATTTCCACCAACCTTCCTTCCTGAAGGGAGGTAAAAGTTAAACGCACGAGGATTTTTCAGGCGTCCTCAAACTTTTTAAACAGGGGGCCAGTCCACTGTCCCTCAGACCGTTGGAGGGCCGGACTATAGTTAAAAAAAACAACTATGAACAAATTCCTATACACACTGCACATATCTTATTTTGAAGTAAAAAAAACAAAACGGGAACAAATACAATCACATGGCCTCACGTGGCCCACAGGACGCAGTTTGAGGACCCCTGAGGCTGTTGGGAATGCTGGAGGGAAAACCTGGGCCTCACGCAGCCGCTACCTGTCTGGCAAGTGTCAGGTCAGCCTCTAGCAGCCTCCTTCTGTTTTTCCCTTTTGTGTGTCTCTTCTGAGTGTGGTGACCTGTTTCCTGAGACAAGAACCGTCTGCAGGGGAGCCCGGGAAGGAAGCTCCAGCAAAGCACTTGGGCTGATGGCATCTCTGGAACTGGCTTTCCGGCAGCTGGTGACACAGGGGGGCTGGCCTCATCCATTACTGATTGTTGACACTGTGCGTGGAGGGACGCGTTGGCAACAGCACGCACCTTGATCAGCCACGCTCAGGCCTGGGTGGAGGAGACGGGTGGAGACTCATACGCTGGCGGTTGAGAGCTGGGTCACCTGGGTGCCGGAAAATGACATGAAAGATGGGGCCAGGAGAGGAAGAATCCCTTCTTCCCATCCCTTTCTGGCCTCCCCCATCCTCCCTGCCTACCCCAGGCTGCCCAGTCTCCACCTCTGCCCTCCCCCTCCCTGACGCCTGCTCTACCCCCACTCCTCCAAACGCTCCAGCCACACAGGAAAATGAACCTGCTTTTACGAATCACTTGCTTCTCTCCTCTGTGCTTTTATATGTCACTCCCTGTGCTTATCCTGCTATTCCCTCAAGTCTATGTTGGTTTGGTCTTACTTGTGCTGCAAAGCCCAATTGAATAGTTTCTCCTCCTTGAAACTTTCCCTTCTGTCCTTTGCTACTGGGAAGCCCTTCATTCAAAACCTCCCTCCACAGACAATAAGTAAATTGGGTCATAGTTGCTCTTACTTGTCTCAGTTTCCAGTAGACTCAGACAACTCTCAGGCAGGGACCCTATCTGATTCATCTTTGTATCGGCTTTACCTAATCAGACACTCACTAAAAGTTCACGGGGAATCATGGAGTGACACAGACACTCTGTGCAAGGGACAGATAGTGATGGCGCCACGTATCAGACATGGGTAGTTGACCTGGGTGCAAAGTCTGTGATTCTGAAGCATTTTCTACCTTCAAGCCCTCTCAACACTTGCTCTTCCCTGAAAGATCCGGGCGCTGTGGTTGGTGACTGGGGTGGTCCTTTCCCTGGTCTGTGAATCACTAGCACGGATAGAATAGCAGATGGCCCCAGACACCAAACCTGTACTGGGTCAAGAAGGATTTATAGAGACCCTATCCCGGTGCTCAGCTTTCCAAGAAATGAAGTGGAGAAGTCGGAAGAGACAGAAGGCAGGTCTCTGGTCCTGTAGACAGAAAGCCTAGTTTACAAGACAAAGTTGTACCAGAAGGCCAGCACATACAAGCAACATTGCCCACCTGTGGTGCCTTGGGGGAAGGGTTAGATGTTTTTAAACAAATGAATTACTGCTGCAATTTCCCTGGATGTTTCTACCTAAATTTACTCATGTTAGAAAAGCTCTACTGAAAAATCAGAGCTTGCATGGTGGAATGCCTGCACTTGAATTTGAGATCTAGGTGTTGATTTGCTGGGCACAGTGGAATCACGGGATGGAAAGTCTGTGGGAAGGAGGCAGAGAAAGGTTAGGAGATTCTTGTAGTTCAGGCAGAAGGCCACAGGGGCTAATGCGAGAGAAATAAAAGGAGTGACCAAAGTGGCAAGTCCCAGCCTCTCCCCCCGCTACTTACAACTTCCCAAGGAGGAGGGAAGGCTGGAATTTTTCCAGGATAAAGAAAGGGTAACCAAAGACATGGAACTCCAGGCAAAGAAGGGATTTTCTCTCTCTGAAGGCTGCCATTATATTTGAAACCGTAATGTCCTTTAGATCGAATTTAGAGTCTCCGTGGCAATACTCAGTTTGTTGAATAAAAAGCTGAATCGGTGTATTGCTTATGTGTCATGGCAAGGGCAATTATCTCAGGGCGTCCAAAGATGCCCCAGTCTCCATTTCCTGGAATTATTTAACCCAGGCTTGATGTCCCAACTGTTTCTGTGCCTTCCCTGAAGCCTCGCTTTGAGTTGAGGGTGTGGCTGTTCCTCGGAATACAGAGAGGCCAAGTCTCGCTCACTTGCTCAGAGGAAGGCACACTTGCCTCCTCCCTAGTCCGGAATAATTCTCTTCCTCCAGCAGAGCCCACCGAATGTGCAATCTGTCTCAAGGCTAGCCACACGGAAACATGACACCATCGGGGCCTGTGTCTCAGACAGTCCTCTATCATTTCTCAGGTGTGTCAACCCGTCTGTGCCTGTGTCAGCACCGCCCACTGCATGGGTTTGCAGACAAAGGGATACAGAGACTCATGCATTACTAACCTGTCATCTGCATACCGGCTCAGGAAGAGGAAATGACAAAGGCCACATCACTCAGGAGCGGGTTTCTACTCATCCCCATAAGGACCAGAGCCTCAAAACACACACAAAGGGACACTTCTCTCTCTAGTTCTCAGACATTGGTAGGGGTGACATCATCTCTGTGTTGATTTATATTAAAACACTTTGGTGTAATTTGTACCCTAGGAGGAACGAGGAGGCATTTGAAGTACCCCAATCAGGCATCCGCATTCCCCAAGTGCTTAGTTAGCATTTGAAATACCCTAATTAGGCTTCAACACTCCAGAGGGGGGGTGACTTGGCACTTCAAGTACCATTACTGAAATCTACACCACAAAGGGTGTGCTAGTTAGCATAAGAGATGTTAAAAGTGAAATTTTCCCTGGTGGAAATGGGTGGTATTTGAATGATGCAGTTGGCTGGAAAGAGTGTGTTTTTCGCCAGGCTGGCTGGGAAGAGGGTTAGGATTGCAGCAGCAAGGCAAAGATGATAGCCACTGAAGACACCAGGTCCAGGGCCCGGAGTTCTGGAAGTCCCACATTCCCTTCCCGCACTTATGTAGGACTCTGTTGTCCTGTCTTTATTTATTTTATTATTATTATTATTTTTTTTTTTTGAGACAGAGTCTCCCTCTGTTGCCCTGGGTTGAGTGCTGTGCCGTCATCATAGTTCACAACAATCTCAAACTCCTGGGCTCAAGCCTCTTGCTTCAGCCTCCCAAGTAGCTGGGACTACAGATGCCTGCCACAACCCCCAGATAATTTTTCTGTTTTTAGAAGAGATGGGGTCTTCCTCTTACTAGGCTGGTCTCCAACTCCTGAGCTCAAGCAATCCACCCTCCTCGGCTGCCCAGAGTGATGGGATTATAGACGTGCGCCACCTCACCGGGCCCTGTTGTCCCGTCTTTGGAGCATGGTGACTTTCTGCTGCAGTGTGAACTTTTTCAGTGCGGTCTGTGTGTCCAGGGACCAAACAGCAACAGGTGAATGGCAGTTTCTGTGCCTGCTTTCTAAGAGTCGCTTCAACCACCTTGTGAGGTGTAGAGGGAAGAGGCGTGTTAAGTCCTCACCTGTCACTCATTGCTGTATTTAGTCCCCTGTTCAATGGACCGGCCAAATCTGCAACGCCAGGTCTCAAACGGCATAAAAGATAAACAAAATAAAGTCTCAGCATATAAATATCCTCAAGTTCCTAAGTCCTATTTTAAGCTTCTTCAAAGTTTGCACAGCTATGAAGTTAATTCGAAATATTTAATTCAACAGTTCTGCACCACGTGGCTGCAGGAGCACCATCACTTCCCTGGGAGACTGGATTTGCAGCAGACACACCTGTGTGGCATGTAGACCATGCTGATTCCTCTCCTTAAGACCCTCACATATGGGGCTGGGTGCCTGTAGCTCACTGTTTAGAGCGCCGGCCCTGTGTGCTGGGGCTGGAGGGTTCAAACCTAGCCCGGACCTGCTAAACTAAACTAAAATATAAAGACTATAAAAACAAACAAACAAACAAACAAAACCCTTCATATATGCCTGGTTCCTGGCCAGAAACGTTCTCCCAGATAAGGCTCTGTCACTTGGTAGCTGTGTGAATTTGCTAAGGCACTTACCATTTCTAAGCCTCAATAGTCTCATCTAGAAAATGGAGGCAGGGAGTAAATCTCCACTAGATTACTAAGGATTATCGAGATCGTGTCTGTAAGGGGTTCAGTGCCTGCACGTGGAAAATGCTATCCTTGTTTTTATTTTTAGTCACCTACCTAACTCCATCTGGTCATTAAAATTTGTCTCAGGCAGCGCCTGTGGCTCAAGGAGTAGGGCGCTGGTCCCATATACCAGGGGTGGCGGGTTCAAGCCCAACCCTAGCAAAAACTGAAAAAAAAAAAAAAAAAAATCATTAAAATTTGTCTCACATGTTCCTTTTTCTAGATGGTTTCTCTGGAAACCATTCCTTTTTCCAGATGTGCTCCCACCAAGGTTGGACACTGTGTCCTTGCCCTGTGCTCCCATAGGGCTGGGCCAACCTCTTTGGAAGTGCGTGTTATACTCCCTGGCAAAATTTCTTTACCTGTGTTAATCTCCACCTAAAAGCTGTTAGTCCTTGAGGGGAATGACTATGCCTTGTTTATGTTTCCTGTGACTAGTATATAAAAGACAGTCAAGAAATATCAAATGAATGACAGAACAAATGTATGGACTAACTGGGGTGTATGACTCCAGGGAGAGACACCGGAGAGGAGGCTTTGAGAGTTACCATCCAGTGGGTGAATGGTAGAAAGAGAAGAAGAGAAAAACAAATTTTATTTGGAATTTGTAGATAGAATTTGGCTCAATATATAGAAGGAGTTCTACAAGCATTAAAAAAAAAAAAAAGAGAAAAAAAAAAACTCAGGGTATTTCTCCCCCCAAAGTTATCTTGGCAGAGGTTGGTAATGTGGTAAATTGGATTCCTGCACTGGATAACAGATTCAATGGGGAGTGTTGTCTACCTTTAACATTCTGTGGCAACTCTATATGAGAAATAAGATTTTATGAAACACGGTCTCTCGTGAATATTTAGGTTTTATTGTATATTGGTTTTATATCTTCATATCTTTATCTCATCTCGTAAGTACACCTTTTAGTTTCCAAATGATCTGTATCTCATTTTGATCGGTTCCATTACTTGTAGATGTACATATCCTATAGGTAGCTAATATCTAAGGCAGTTTTATTGATAAGATGGTATAGTTTGTGAGACTTTTGCCTGGCTGTTGGGAAATGGAGATAGACTTGTAAATTATTCATATCAAATTGTTGGATGTGTAGGTCTACTTACTGAAAGCACAGGGATGGCTCTAAACCAAAAATGGCTTTCAGAGCAAAAAAAATCAGGTCAATCTTGAGCTGAGTTAAACCTTTAACTTCCCCGCGTCACTGACTGCTGAAAAGTTTTAAAAGCCTCAAGAGAAACCAGTCAAACCCAAAATAAACTGAAGGCCCCAACTACTTTTTCCAATTGCAGTAGCCAACTGCAGGAATCATTGAATGGGAATATTCTCAAACTATGGCTGTGTACAAACCACGTAACCAGGAAAGACTCAGGATGGTAAGACTTACAGATGGACCCAGAAGAGGGCTTTCTGGGAAGCAGACAGACTTTATATTTTGTGAATAGGTAAAAAATAGATCAAATCTACTCATCAAGAATGATCTTGTTGGGTGGCGCCTGTGGCTCAGTGGGTAGGGCGCCAGCCCCACATACCAAGGGTGGTGGGTTCAAACCCGGCCCCAGCCAAACTGCAACAAAAAAAGTAGCCGGGCGTTGTGGCGGGCGCCTGTAAGTCCCAGCTATTTGGGAGGCTGAGGCAAGAGAATCACATAAGCCCAGGAGTTGGAGATTGCGGTGAGCTGTGATGCCACGGCACTCTACCGAGGGCAATAAAGTGAGACTCTGTCTCTAAAAAACAAAGAATGATGTTGCCATTTTTTATGATCAAAATCAGAAAACGGCCGCATGGATTTAACATTTAGCAATTTTTTCGAGAGGCTTCTTGGAAACAGCAGAGAGACTCCTATTATTTTGAGAAAGAGTCAGGTCATTCCAAGTAGTTCTACCCCATAAACATGGGTTTTTCTCTGCAGCAATTGGGCAGGTGTCTGAGTAGGGTGGCAGGCGTGTCTTCAGACTATAGACGCCTCTTTTCAGCCTCAGGTAGAAGGAAGGCTAAAAGAGGCAGCTAAAATCTGATAATTCCAGTAAAAAGATTTGAATGGATTTGAGAATTATCCAGTTGGCTCCCTTCTCGGTCATGTGAACAGAACATGGCTGGTACCTGCATCCTCCTTAAACCCATGTAGACAGAATGTATTGACATCTAACCCTAAGCATTTTCCTCGGCTTTAGCAGAATGTAAGGATGCTATTGTTTTTCCTGATGAATGTGACAACCTTGAGAGTCACATTAAGGAGACTGAAATTCCTGGCAAAAGCCTATGAACAACTAAGAGGCTTCATAACCCACAGACAAAAGCAAACTATTGTGGGGTTTCTGCAGGTATTTTGTTATTTGAAAAATATGCATTATATTGTACTTAGGACAGGCTCACCAAAAACTACAATAGGTTTCTTAAAGGATTCTATGTTGTATAAAATTGATAAGATAGTAATATTTTCCATCTCCTTATATGCGATTCCATTTTTCTTTTCTAGCATGCCATGTGGAGAATAAAATGTACTAGTACCATCAAGCATCTCAACAGCTGGATAATGAAATTAATTTTGTAAGGGTGCCTCACTCACAACTATATGTCATTGTGATATTTTAATTTTCTTTTTGGAGACAGAGTCTTACTCTGTTGCCTGGGGAGAGTGCTGTGGCGTCATAGCTCACAGCAACCTCAAATTCCTGGGCTCAAATGATTGTCCTGTCTGAGCCTCCCTCAGCTGGGACTACAGGTGCCTGCCACAATGCCTGGCTAGTTTTTCTATTTTTAGTAAAGATAGTGTCTTGCTCTTGCTCAGGCTGATCTCAAACTCCAGAGCTCAAGTGATCCTCCCACCTTGACCTCCCAGAGTGCTAGGATTACAGGTGTGGGCAACTGTGCCCGGCCCATGATGATTTTTTGTTAACAAAATCACATTGAGGAATCCTAAGGGAACATCAGGCT
Source organism: Loris lydekkerianus (assembly GCA_963574355.1). Taxonomy (NCBI): domain Eukaryota; kingdom Metazoa; phylum Chordata; class Mammalia; order Primates; family Lorisidae; genus Loris; species Loris lydekkerianus. The sequence goes on from CAUYPK010135138.1 coordinate 85,380, forward strand.
TGCAATATTTGTAACTAGCTAAATAGTATAAACTTCCAAAAAATTGCTTTGCATCAATTCTTGCTTTTTTGGCATTGAATACACATAGAATTTTCATTTCCTGTTTAAAAGATTCCTTACTTACAAAGAAGGAAGAAGTGAAGGAGGAGGCGAAGGAGAATCCTAATAGTGAGGTCTGGCTGAAAATGTCCTTTAAGATCCTATAATCCTTTCTGAGGAACAATATCATAGTTTTTGAATTTGTAACATTTCTCTGGAGGTAATGCCCAAGAATTTTCTTAGATTAGGCATCCTATGAGAATAAAAGCATGGCAGCTGTGAGAAGCCAAGTTTCTGAATTACTTACCACTTACCCTGAATACTGAAATCAAAATAGCCTTGGGCTTTAAGTAGGTTTTCCATATTGTGCAAGATATGAAGAAAGAGAAACCACAGTGTATCTGTATGCAGAGACATGCAGGTCAGGTCTGGTTGGTTGCCTTTCTCGAGCGTGTGAATTACATGCTCTGCCTGTTCAGAACACTGGGATAGTGACCATACATGCCACCTCTGTCTTCCCAGTTTATTTGCTGTTCCTTCAAGAGATCCCAGGATGAATACCACATAAGGAAGCTCGTCCTGCTTCTGGGAAATAAGTCCCTCTATGGTTGTTCTCTCTGTCCTGTTACCAGGGCCTACGATGGCTAAGGTAGCCTTTTTTCCACTTTAATGTGTGATGTCTTGAGCATAGATTTGGGGCCCAGGAATATCAATGACATCCATTACATTAACACATTCAGAAGGCAAAATGAAAGGGAAATTCAAAAGGGAAAATTAACAGATAAGGAAGGAATATATGCGAACTCAAAGTCACATTGTGTTTCATTCACAGTAGAAGTCAGGCGAATAGCAGGTGAGTTCATAATGATAATAAGAACTAACCTTTATTCCAATTATCACTAACTTTATTGTTTGAGAGCCTATCATTTCACAGTTTTATCTCATTCTATCTTCATAGAAATTTTATGAAATAGGTGTAAGTATTAGCCTAATATCACAGGCATAGGGCAGATTTCATACTGGTCAAGGTTGAGGAACTAGTAAATGGCAGAACAGAGGTCCAAACCCAGATCTATCTACCTCCACTCCCACAATCTTAATTGCTATTTCAGAAGACATGGGGTCTCCAAGTAATCTTAGATGTCTGTTGCCCAGGTGGCCCCCATTCAAGCTCTCTGTGGAGGATCTTGACCAAGAACTTGAAAAGACTGCACCAATCCTGGGTCATACAATCTGAGAACTGTTTAGCTTTTGATTATTGGAAGCACTGGGTGTGACCTATGTACACACACATCTTTTTTTTTTTAATTGAGACTGAGTCTCACTATGTCACCCTCAGTACAGTGCTGCTGTGTCACAGCTTACAGCAACCTCAAACCCTTGGGTTTACGCGATTCTCTTGCCTCAGCCTTCCAAGTAGCTGGGACTACAGGTGCCCGCCACAACACCTGGCTATTTTTTTGTTGTAGTTGTCACTGTTGTTTAGCAGGCCTGGGCCAGGTTTGAACCCTCCAGCCCCGGTGCATGTGGCTGGTGCCCTAACCACTGTGACATGGATGCCCAGCCACACACAATTTTATATAAGGAAGAGAAGAAGAAATTATTTGAATGGCAAGGAAGAAATCTGAGGGAATAGACCAATGTATTGTTAGATAAGCAAAAGTGAACTATGCTATGGAATCTAGTAATATAACTTTTCTCTCTTTTATCATGGGATGAAAGAAGAGACTATTTTGAGAGAAATGGGCTAGATCCAATGTGAGGAACAAATATGATGAGAAGACTGGACAGTTTAGGAATACATTACCAAGGGAAATGATGACTTTAAAAAATTACCTGAGTGGATTAATTTGTGCCTCAACTACACAAATGACTATGTGACACTCAAAAAAAAGAAAACTCAGTAGGGGAAATAAGTCAGCTAAATTGTTGTTTATTTTTATGTAGTCTTAGAAAGGAAGAAAATATTTTAGGAACTTTTTGCTTTTTTTTTATTAAATCATAGCCGTGTACATTAATGCAATCATGGGGTACAATGTGCTGGTTTTACATACAATTTGAAATGTTCTCATCAAACTGGTTAACATAGCCTTCACGACATTCTCTTAGTTATTGTGTTAAGATATTTATATTCTACACCTAGTAAATTTCACATGTACCCTTGTAAGATGCACCACAGGTGTGATCCCACCAATGACCCTCCCTCCAAAACTTTTTGCTTTTGAGCGAGTCATATGAAGAAGAAAGGACCTAATTCACTTTTTCCAAATGCCGTGACTTTAATGGCACATTGCAAAGCAACGTGTGTTCATATTTTTAGCTTTTTCACTCTTGTTGGCCAATTTCTGAGTTGGAAGACTAAGTAGAGGTTATTTGTGTGGAATCTTCTGCTACTTCTGGCTGCTTTGTGATCATAGATCTTGGTTCTCAGACTAAAATATACAATTCTCTCCAGCCTATTGCTAAGCTTCCATGAGCAAAGGTAGCAATGAACTTGGCTTCACCAGCAACAAATCAACATTTAAATCTCGGGGAAGCCATCACATGGGTAGAATGTTCCCTTGTGATTCAGTGATTCTTTCATTCCAGGATGGATAAAATACCAAGTGCAGAGAGTACTTTCCGACATGAAATTTGGATGTTACTCAACCTGTTGGAAGAGCTGGTGATCTGTCTCCTGGGAGTTGCTAGAACTTTGTGAGCATTGGAGAAGGAGAGCTCTAGTTACAGGAGACCTTGACCCTGTGCTCCTGGTTCCAGAGGCATTTCCTGATGTGCTTCCCACACTGAGACTTCGCTTGACGTGGGGAGAATGAGCCCATGCTTATGAAAGCACTTGGTCACTTGCACAGTACCATAACCATGTCATGCTGGGTGTTAATCTACCATATATACTCGAGTATAAGCCGAGTTTTTTCGGCACAAAATTTGTGCTGAAAAACCCGAACTCGGCACAAATTTTGTGCCGGAAAAAACTCGGCCTATACTCGAGTATATACAGTAATTGTTAGATTTCCCATTGATGTGGAGTCTTTTTTCACATTTCTGTTCAATTCTTGAAAATAACTATTGAATATGTTGCCTTCCAAATTTACTGGGTGCTAGGTATTGTGCTAAGCTCATTAAAATAAAGACTGTGCTTAATACTTAACCCATACTAACAGTGCATTGATTTGTATCTGTTAGTTTATAACTGAGGGAATTGAAGTTTTGAGAAAGTAACTTGTTCCATGATATAAGAGTTGAAAGAATGGGGCAGGCATCTGTCCTGTGTCTGTCTGACTCATATTACCCTGGGAATTCTACTGTTGCTTTAACTTCATCTTCTGCACTTCCTAAACAGGAAGGTGAGACAGGAATGGATTTAGTGAGTCCCCGATGGTGTTCAGCCCCTCCTCTGCCGAGCTCTGTGACTCAGGCTGTGGCCTGGTGCTTTCAATGTGTGACTGCTTGGTATAGTAGATGTCACTGGTGCCCCACTCATTGTCCCCACTCGCCCGTGCCCCATCCTGTATCTGCTAATGACTCACAGCTGCCCCTGCTCACCCTGTCCCAGCCCACCTGGGATCCTTGGCTGGCCTCCCCACCCTCCCTAACAGCCCTTGGCTGATGACTGCCCGCACCAGCCCCTTTTGCATTCTGGGCCATTTGTGTGCCAGGGTGTCCCCATCACGGCCAGACTGGACCTATCAGACCTACCCTCTGTCCTGAGGACACAGCCTGTTAAGTCACTTGACCAAGAACACCCATTTTAGGGTTTGCTTCTAGGAAACCTGAGCTCAGACAGTTGGGCATGGTTGAGTTATTCCATGCTATTACACTTAACTCTTATTCAAAGAGTTCTGTGCTTTTAAAGGCTTTATTTACGTACATTCCTCCTTGAATTTATATATGTTAAAGTTTTAGCTTATTTGGAGCCAGTCCTTTTATTTTGGGCATGAAAATTTTAGAGTGAAGGTGTGGTATCATAAACACTTGTCAAAAATCTAAGAGCAGCTTCAATGAAATTACTCCCACTATCTCATTAGTGTTTTAGTATACGGCTTAATACAAGTTGATCATCCCATAGCTGAAATGCTTGGGGTCAGAAGTGTTCAGATTTAGGATTTTTTTTTTTTAAATATTTAATATACATAATAAGGTATGTTGGGGACAGGACCTGAGTCGAACCTTGAAATTCATTCGTGTGTTATATACACCTTATACACATAGCTTGAAGGTAATTTTACTTTCCACTGGGGACCCTGAATAAATTGAGTGTTGCATGCCTGCATTTGGATGGCGACTTGTTACCCAAGGTCAGGTGCGGAATTTTCCAGTTGTGGCATCACTTGAGCACTCCAACAGTTTTGGATTTGGGAGCATTTCAGATTTTGGATTTTCAGATTAGGGGTGCTGCACCTGTCCCTTCTATTTGGGTACCAACTCCTTGTCATACATTTGCAAATATGTTGCCATATCGCCCAAAGAACGTGTGGTACAGCTCCTATGTGGTGTACCACAATCACAAGAGCTCTAATTACCTAGGATTCCAGGCATATAGGAAGAACATTTGCCTCTTTCTTTCTCTCAGTGTCTGAAATGCGTCCTTCTCTTCCTTCCCCAAGGGAACGTATCTTCTCATAGCTCTTTCTTTGCCTTTGCCGCCTGCTGATTCCTAACCCAGGCTCCAAAGGAGGCTGCAATAATTACATAGAGGGCCTGTGTCTGTGCCACTGTGTGCTACCCTGAAGCAGTAACAACAATTCCTTAAATTAAATGAATAAATGAATAAAATAAAAAATGCTTTCTCCAAAGTGACTCATCTTACAATTGGGGGAAAAAAATCTCCAAAAAACCAGCATGCTGTTGGCTGTTGATGGGAAGGTATTATTTGTTTGGGGAAACTGCCAAAGGGAGACAAAATTTAGTTCCTACTGGTTAATCATTTATGGTTTTAAGTCTAAGCAGGTGGACAAGGCCCTCTAGAAAAATATAAAGTTGGAAAGTCTCATAGGAGCGTTTACAAGTTCAAATCTGGAGAGATTGGCCTGTGTGGCTGATGCAATCAATGTCATGGTTGCCTGGGGGTGGGCCTGGAGAGCAGTGTCAGGACAACAGGAAGGACGATTCCAGGGTCTGTTCGTGACACTGTGTTCTGACTAAGTAATGCGGCCTCCTGACATTTATCTAGACTAGAGAAGTCTTTGTCTTACCTCTGCAACTTTCCTTGTGCTTGTGTTCAAGTGCTTTTTTTTTTTTTTATTTGCTCATTAGTTGTAATCTTGGATTACTTACTTTCTTTAGCTTCACAAGTCTGCCTATTGATAAATCCTGTCTCCATTCCCCCAAATTCTCATAACCTTCCCTTCCTATCTCATTCACCTTATTTCAAATCCTGAGAACCTAGTTTTTCTTTTCCCTGGAGCCTTTCTCTAGCTGTGTTACAGGTAATTGTTACAATATAGCTGGTATAAGTTTTGTTTAGACACCTGGAGTTCATTGGCATGAGCTCACTTGCATGTTTTTGGATAGTAAAAGTGAACTATTCTAGACTATTCTTCTCCCAGATGCTGCCTCTGGGATCAAGCATAGCCCAGGAAGAGTCTTAGAAAGACTATAAGCTCTAAGGAGGAGCTTGCTCTGCACCCGGAACAGATAACCCTAAGCTTTCTCTCAAATTATATTTATCCAGATACTAATTTCCTGCTAACATCACTGTCTCAAGCAGTGTTCCTTTCCTGACGTGCCAGATGTATCTACTCCCTGGTGTGTAATGCAGGTGTCTTTCTATATGTAAAACACTTCCATTCAGAGACACCTGCAAATGAATTCCATGAAGTACAGAATACCATTTACAATTTATTAAAAGTGATTTGGGTCATTCATAATCAATGAGACTTGAGCCAAGCAAAATAAAAATAAAACTTGATAGAATGTTAACTATATTTTTTCTATTTTCTCTGCCTTGAAAAACTACTGAAACAAAGATCTCAAGTTCATACATATGTATTAACTTGTCTTTTGCTGGTAGGGGTTGTTTTCATCAGGTGATGTCTTCAGTAATGTGCTCACTTTTTTCCCCCTAATTTTTGATCTTGGAGAATGGGGATTGTCTGGGCTTGGTGCTGTCCTCCTGCCGGGAAAGCAGGTGAAATAAATCCTTGGTATCCCTCCCGCCAGCCCTTTCTCAGTCTTTCTTTTCCTTCTTCCCTTCACTCTTCACCCTCCTCTCTGCATGCCTGTCTGTGCATTCTGTTAACCACTATTTGCTTTTGGGTAGATGCTCCTTTTTTAGACAGCTACAAAAAGTAAGCTACCTCATTTCTTAGGAATAAAGGCATATACATATAAAATGACTTCTTTCTGGTTATAAAATTAATAAATATTCATTTTAGGATTTTTTTACTACAAAGGAAAATAAGAAATATGAGGCTGGGCATGGGGGCTTACACTTAATCCTAGCACTTTGGGAGGGGAAGGTGGGAGTATCACTTGAGGACCGGAGTTCAATAATAGCTTGGGCAGTAACAAGACTCCTGTCTCTATACAAACTTTGAAAAATTAGCTGAGCATGGGGGCATAAGCTTGTGGTTCTAGATGCTCAGCAGGCTGAGGCAGGAGGATCACTGGAGGGCAGGAGTTGGAGGCTGCAGTGAGCTAAGGTGATGCCATTGCTCTCCTGCCTGGATAACAGAGCAAGACCCTGTCTCAAAAAAAGAGAAGAAGAAGAAGAAGGAAGGAAAGAAAGAAGGAAAGTAGGAAGGTAGAAAAGAAAAACGAAAAAAGAAAAAGAAAACTAAGATGATGTAAGTTTATATGTAACTCTGCCTTTCAGAGATACTTCTCTTATCATTTTGGTACCTTTACTTTAAAATTACAGGAGTTGAGATCATTTTGCATATCAGTTCTTTAATATGCTACTTTGCACTTAACACTAATTTGCAATCATTTCCTGAGTCATCCTGATTATTATTGAAGTATGAGTTTAAAGGAGTCATCGTGGTATGTATTACATTCTGTCACTTCATCATAATTTATTCTTCCATTCCCTTGGTATACAGCATTGAGCCTTTTCCCAATTTTGCTGTTGTAAATAATACTGTAACACATACTTTTCCCTTTAGGTCATTCTAATAGAGGATTCTTGGAGACCCTAAGAAATGTCTCTTAGACACTAAATTTCCAGTATTGGCTACAGGCAGCAGTTATAATTTTGAGGGGATAAGGGGCTCTTGCTTCATCTGTTTGCTAAAAATGTTGACTACCTTTGACTTGTGTCCAAAGCCAGAGGAAATAAAGTCCCTGCTGTTGACATGTGCTTATGTTATCACACAGGTAATAGGTTATAGATTCACTGGGGTGAAAGTTGACCAGTTTTCAGCTAGCAATTCAAGTTCACAGGCTTCCTGACTTGTAGTTTCCATATACTATCCCCAAATGGAGCTCAGGTCCATCCCTGTTTTCCCTGTTGTCTAATTTAGACGGACATCATTTGGCATCCCCGATGATTATTTGTTGAAGGAAGGGAGAAATCCACGAATTAAGTGTTTTCCAAAGACAGATGTGTCTGAGATAGAAGCAAAACCTTTATCCCCTCTTGCTTCCATCATTCTGTTTGGATTTCAGATGACTGCATTTTTTTTTTTTTTTTTTTAAATTCTTCCCTGGGAGAGCCATGGAAGGACCCTGACTCCCCCTAGTGGACAGTACCAATAGGGAGTCAGGAGAATTCTGCCCTGCAAAGGCCGGACTCCAAGAGGTGTCCTCAAATGCCCTCCTGAAATAATGGAAGCTGTGTTTCTGAAGGAGACTCTTCCCACTCCACAGAAGTTTTTGTCTTTAGCAGGCCATCTGTGTCTACTGCTGCCACCAGACATCAGGAGATTTTTTTTTTCCTTCAGGGCAGCAATTAATTCAATCATCTACTGAGTTGAGTTTCTTTTTCAACAGTGTTAATGACTTGTTATGTCTAGATTTACATTATGCCGTGTCATGGGCAAGAGGTGATCTAACATGATGAACAAAGCCTAAAATAAACCAGCTGTGCACCTAAGAATGCTCATCTAAGGTATTACAAAAAAATGTTGTTTTATTTTAGTTTTTGACACTCTTGTTAGCTTTAATGTCTGAGGAAAACATACACACAAATGGCTTTAAATTCGACCTCACATTCTTATAGACAGTTTTAAAAACAAAATGACTAATTACGAACTGATCTGTATCTTGTTTTCCTACAGGTACAAAGAGTAGGCATCTTTTCTTCAACATTCTTTGCCCAAACTAATTTCTTTCTATTTTATTTTCTTTTGAAAAAGGTTTTAAGGTCACTCTTCCGATTTGTGTAAAGTTCAATTTTAGGAATACGGAGAAAAACAGGAGAGAATGTTACAAGCTGTCTTAATCTGAGCTGCTATAACAGAATATCGCAGACTGGATATTTTATAAAGAACAGAGATTTATTTCTTACAGTTCTGGAGGCTGGAAAGTCTAATTTTAAGGTGCCGGCGTCTAGTGAGGGCCTTGGTGCTGTGTCATATGATGGTGAAAAGTGCAAAAGAGTCTCACAAGAGAGGGATGGGGGGGGTAGAGAGAGAGAGAGAATAAATTTGAAGCCTCAAGCTCTGCTATAATGAGTATCAATAATTCATTCAGGAAGTGGAGCCCTCATGACCGGAATATCTCTCATTAGACCCCACCTCTCCCCCGCCCTCCCAAAAAGAATGAATTGAGAAGCTTCTTTGTGTGTACTGTCTAAATCCTTTACTGATATCTTCATGTGATTACAAAAACGTTGAAGAATGTCCAGATGAGGCAAGCTGGCTCATGACAGTGCACCCACCTCCCTCCTATCTGTGTACCTACCTACGGCAAACTGCCGGGGAACGCTGGGTCTACATTTTCTTATTTGTAAAATTAGGGGGTTGAATGAGATGAAATATAACAGGTCTTCCAGTTCTAAGAGCACATGAAAAAGACAGCATTAGCTCTTTCTTGGAGCACGCCTAAAGGGAAGATTTCTTTTCTCTGCCTTCCTACCACTGTCACTGTTCGCTTTGATCTAAGTCGAATTCTACCCACAAAGCAGAAGATAGTTCCTCTTTCTAATTCCTGGCTCAAGTGTCCTGTAAATGTTCCACTGCTGTTAGGACCAGGGCATCTAAGCATCTCAGTCTGTACTTGTTGGAGAACAGACAGCCTCTAGTACTTAATGTGCGGCTGCAACTAGAGAAGAAAAACCCATCCCGTTTCATGGGAATCTCAAGAATGAGAGGGCTGTACTCGGAATCCTTTGCCTTTTATTTAAACCCTGAGATCAGAGTGAACACTACAGCTCTGACCTGTGCAAATACAATAAGCACTTCAGCCTAGAAACAGTTTTACCTCTTTTATTAGGTTGGGCTTTCAGTATGTATTTGAAGAAGAGCTATTTATGGGCTTGCAAACAAAGTGCTGGAGGAAAGGAATTTAAAGGATGTCCTTGGACTAATTCAGGGGTTTTATTTCAAAAGACCAAACTGCTCATTAACCCTTCACCTCCGGGTACGTATCACCTCCCTGCTGTTCCACCCGCCTGAGGCCTGGGAGAGGTGGATGATTAGGTGGCGGTGGTGGGGCGGATAGGGGGTGGGGAGGACTGAAAGGCTTTGAGAAAGTCACTTTCTGGCTCTTGCTCTGGCTCCCAGTGATCTCTTAACAGATTGTGAAAGAAAATAAAAACCCACAGTGAGAGTCCTTTTAGGTAGAGGTGAGTGTGCATTGATGTTGACTAGGTTATTTGCACCTTATTCAAGACTTGGTGTTTTCAGACCTTAGTCGTAATGAAAGACGTGTGAAACAAAGTGAGCTACTCCTGCGTTGTTGTGCCCAGTGTAAAAGGCAATGGTAGTTGTAAATTTTAAAACAAAGACAATTTTTTGGACAGAAGTTCAATTAGTCAAGGCAGACTTTATCTGAATGCCTGCAGAGACACATCTCTGCATCTCTGAAGCCTGAGTTAGAGAAAGCAAGAGAATGAATCTTTGATCACGTGGTTACCTCTTAAAAAGTTTGATGAGGGAGGTAGCCAAACCTCCTGTTAGAACAGGGCAGGCCTCTGGTTCCCAAAATACTTGCATGTGATGTTAATAATGCCAGAAAAAGGTTTTGTGCTGCAATGAATTTTAGTTAGCATTTCCCAAAGAGAACAAAGTAATCTCTGTTCTCAGTGGAACCTCAGCTGACCCTGCTGCTGTGTCATCCCATAACTGGGGTGATGGAAGAGCACCCTTGTGCTCCCTGGCACTTGGAGTTGGTTGGAGTAAAGTTGCCAGGGAAGTGTGAGACTCTTGATCAAATGATTGGGCAACTGAAGAATAGTTGGATTGAAAGGTGGAGGCATGACATCGTACATAAGTCTTGATATACATTATGCTGGTGCTAAGTCAGACTGGACAAGAAGAGGCCCTGCCCTGGTCCCAGTGCTGGCCCTGGTAAGGTAGAAATGTGCTCTCTAACCCGTGGGCTCCAATTAGGTACCAGGCAAGTCTGCAGCCTGTTAGGGACCAGACTGCACAGCGGGAGGTGAGTGGCAGTGCAGGAGCGAGCAACTTTCATCTGTATTTACAGCTGCTCCCTGCCTCTCGCGGCTTGAGCTCCACCTCCTGTCACAGCAGCAGCAGCAGCAGCATTAGATTCTCTTAGGAGCTTGAACTCTACTGTAAACTGCGCATGTGAGGGTCTAGATCCTGCTTTTTATGAGAATCTAGTGCTTCTGCAACTCCGGTTTGTGAAAAGTTGTCTTGGTGCCAAAAAGTTTGGGGCCTGCTGCTTTAGGAGACCCTGCCCTGACTGTCCTTTAGCTGATGCCCTCCCCAAAGGGCAACAGAGCCATGCCCACTGACAGCCCTTTTCCTCCGTAAATGAGTGGTTTCCTGAACAGCAGCATCGCATCAGGAATTTGTTTGAAATGCAAATTGTTAGCACCCAACCCAGAATTCTTGAATCTAAGGAAAGGTGAGCCCAGCAATCAGTGACTTAATAACCTTCTTGGTGTTTCAGAGGCAGCTTCTTGGAGGAAGAGACACTTAAATTGAGTTTTCATAGGAATCAGCTGGAAAACAGAGGGCTGGGCATAAGAATATGGGCATAAGGTCAGCCTGTGCATGGACGCAGAGGTGAGCAAGTGAGGTACCTCATGGACGTTTGGAGAAGTACAAGAGCTGAGTTTATTAGATCATTAAGAGGAAGATACGGGATGAGAAATAGTGGTGTTATCTTGGAGAAACTTTTGTTAGTGGGAAAAAAAACCCCAAACTCTGTAAAATAATTTGAAGAGGTTTATTCGGAGCTAGATGTGTGTGGCCCAGATGAAGAACATGGCCTCAAGGGGTGTTGAGAAAATGTGCCCCCAGTAGCCGGGTTACAGTTTCATTTTATACATTCACGGAGACTGGAATTACACGTAAGATCTTAAGTCAGGACATGGAGGGCATCTATTGGTCTGGCTCTCAAAGGTGGGGCATCTCAAAGGGGCCTGGGAAGGGCTTACGGTTATAGATGGGTTTAAAGATTCTTTGACTCATAAATTGGTACAAGAAATAAAGCTTTGTTTAAAAGCTTGGAATGTTTTAACATTAGGATGTCTGTTACTCAGAGACAAGCCAGTGGATATTTACTGAAGTGTTCTGTTAAGTAAACTGATGGTCCACACGTCAATTTATTTAAGCTTTGTCTTTGAACAGTCCTAGTCTTGTTAATGATTTGGTTTGTTCTTGGTACAGAGAATACCTCCAAAAAGAGAAGGGGCATGCCAGAGGGTGTCTGGCTCCCTTCTCAACTCAGCCCAGCAACAGCTTGGCCTCTTGACCAATAAGGGATCCAATCAGTTAGCTGGGGGTGTTAAAATTGTATTTTATTTAAAAAACAGTTTAGAGTTATTTCTTGTGTGTAAGAATTGGAGATCGGCCATATTTAGGGATGGAAGAAAGGAAGTAATTAGTGATTGTCAAACCACCCGTCCAACCGCATGTCCCACCCTCAGCCCCACCTTAAGAGAAAGCACAGTAATATATGGGCTGTGATAAGTTACTTGTGGTCTGACTTGTTGGCCTAAATATCTTCAATTGCAAATCATATGCTTCAAATTCTATCTTTTTTATGTCTTCATGTCTTAAAGATTTTTTTTTTCTCTCCCTCCCCAAGAAACCTATAGTAAAATATAAAAATGGGTGAGAAACAAACACCTCTAAAATTCGCTAATGTGGCTGCCACAGTGGCTCACAACTGTAATGGTAGCACTTTGGGAGGGGGGGGTGTGGTGTGAGGCAGTTGGATTGCTTAAGCTCATGAGTTTGAGACTAGCCTGAGCAAGAGTGAGACTCCCATCCCTACCAAAAAAATAGAAAGATTAGCCAGGTGTTGTGTCACACGCCTGTAGTCCCAGCTACTAGGGAGACTGAGGCAAGACGATCACTTGAGCCCAGGAGTTTGAGGTTGCTGTGAGCTATGATGCCACGCACTCTAGCCTGGGCAACAGAGTGAGACTCTGTCTCGAAAACAAACAAAACCGCTCTGCTAATGTGTTAGCTGAAAAAATGGTTTAAATTGTTGAGGTAAGATCTGGATAAATATGACTGGATTATGTAAGTGTATAGTTTGGGGGCATTTTTCTTCCTCTGAGGACTTTTCACACCTGAAGCTTTTAAAATATCTTTTTGTACTTTTTTTTTTTTTTTTTTTTTGAGAGGAGGAGGAAAAGCAAAGGTATGTTGCCCTTAGCAACTTGGCTGGAGCTATCCTAGCATCACTAAGCAAAAATAGCAACTTAATTAAAGGACAAGACTGTGGAACTTTGCCAGCCCCCAGAGGAAGGCCAGCTCACCCTGGCTCCCGTACCATATAGAGGGTCAACATTTCCAGATCAGAATAGACATTTCCCTTTGATGTAGGCCACTTGATTAGTTAATTAAGCATCTTCTATGGACAGTACAAAGATAAGCACAGTCTCTGTTCTTGGGAGCTTATATTTCAGTTGGAGAAGAGAGAGAAAAAAGGAAGGTGGAGGAAGAGGAGGAGGGGAAGACAGAATTTCAGAGAGTGAAATACACTATGTAGAAGGTAAAGCACAGAATATGGGTAGAGGCACAGGTGGTCTGGAGGAGGGACATCGCTCCTGTGGTCCAACATCAGTGCCCTGCACTTTCCATTGTCATTACTGCCGTAGTTGACATCTGGAGTGGGTCATATTTTAACAATCACCTCCTGTATACGACAAAACTGTTTTCAGGAAGAATCGTAAACTTAAAAGAAGAATAATAATGACCAGAAAAGAAACATAGTAAAGTCGTACTTTTCTTGAACTTTGTTTATATATTCAAGCCAATAAAAATTAAAAAATAAAACCATAAAAGCCTAGAATAAATATTACAGCATATTAAAGGAAAAAACTACAGCTAGTCAATAGATTTTTTAATCTGCCCAGCATTTTGAACTTGAATCCTTTGATGATACTGTTATAATAATATTTCATAGACATAATTTCCCAGTAATTATTAAATGAATATTAATAAAATGAAAAGATTTCTAAAAAGCCACTAATATTTTTTTCTGAATTCATTCTCTACTTCCAAAATAATTATCAGTTAAAATGAATAAACTCCAAGTTAAAAGACAGTATCAAAATTCAGGAAAATACTTCAAGTATTATCTAAAGTTTGCACCTACCAAAAAAGAATGGCTTCACCTCACTGTTCTGTTTCACTGTTTTAAAATCTGACGAATTACTCCAGCTTGCTTTTGATTAGCAACCAAGAGTTAATTTAAACAGATAAAACCTAAATATTAAATAATAAAAACCCCCAAAAAACTGTAGAAGGGGTCACACCAAGTGACAGAATTGAAACTGAAATCTGTATTTTCAATCATTGTGCTATCCTTTCTTATTTGAACCCTACTGTTTAAATGCAAGGCCATATAAAACCACAGAGACTGCAGACATGAACTTCACCCAAAGTGAACTTGAAACAGTCTGAAAAGGGAAAAAACTTCCTCTTCAATAGAACATGTGTACCTGGCTTTGCATGTGCCTAAGTTCTGGGGCCAATTGTGTAACTGTAATTTCTTCAAATTAACTTCGATATAGAATACAGGTATATTTAAGGATATGTTATAAAAATGTGATCATTTGACACTTATATATATATATATTATTGATACTCAACAAATTGCTCAGAACTTAAACCAGCTAACGAATCTTTTAGAATAGTGGGGTACTTTGTCATTAACATGGTTTAAAATTGCTAGCAAAGGTGATAATAAAATGTGGAGTGGTTTGGGTCAGGTTTCTTATTGGTTTGAAATTCTCTACAATGTCCCCCTTATGGTTTATACCAGAAGTCCCCAACCTTTTTGGCAACGGGGACCAGTTTCATGGAAGACAATTTTTCCATGGATAGTGAGTGTGGTGGGGGTAAGGGGATGGTTTTGATATGAGTTTGCAAGCAATTGATTTATTACAGTCTCTGTGCAGTCAAACCTCTCTGCTAATGATAGTCTGTGTTTGCAGCCACCCCCAGTGCTAGCAAAACTGCTTTAGCTCTATCTCAGACCATCAGGCATTAGAATTCTCCTAAGGAGCACACAGCCCACATCCCTTGAATGTGCAGTTTACAGTAGATGAGAATCTAATGCTGCTGCTGATCGGGCAGGAGGTAGAGCTCAGACGGTGATGCGAGTGATGGGGAGTGGCTGTAAACATAGACAAAGCTCGGCTCTCTTGCACCCACAGCTCACCTCCTGCTGCCTGGCCCGGTTCCTAACTGGCCATAGACCAGTACAGTCTGTGGCCCAGGGCTCAGGCAGGCATCCTCAAACTTTTTAAACCGCGGTCCAGTTCACTGTCCCTCAGACCATTGGAGGGCCGGACTATAGTTAAAAACAAACAAACAAACAAACAAAAACTATGAACAAATTCCTATGCACACTGCACTTACCTTTTTTTGAAATAAAAAAAAAAACAAAAAAAACAAGAACAAATACAATCGCACTGCCGCATGTGGCCCGTGGGCCGTAGTTTAAGGACCCCTGTACTAGAGGCTTACACCAGGGGCTCAAAGGCTCCTGCTACTCTTCTGCCCTTGTTATGCCGCTAGATTTCCCTACACTCTCCTTTCCAGCTACCTGGTGCCTAAAAGTCTGTAATTATTTTCACAATCATGATGAAGGTCTTTGGAACGCATATACCCTGGAGTACCATTGCTTGGGCTTAGTGATAATTTCCACTTTAATCTGAAAGAGTTAATGAGAGCCTATCCTGGGAGTTTAGTCGTTCATGCTTCCATGCATTTGTCCACATGTTTGATAATCCCAGAATACAGGCCAGTGAGGGTGGCAGGGTTATGTCCTGCAGGAGCCCGTGCTCTGGTGGGAGAGGCAGACAAGTGGAGCAGAAATTGACATCTAGCCCTGTGAGACTGGGAGTCTGGCTGGATAACCACGGTGCATCCATAGCTCTATGAAGGGCTGGTGGATGGGGAGTGGAGGGGGGGGGGAGAAACACACAGAGGCCACTAGCCACCCCTTAAAGCCTGTATGTTTGCAGCCAAAGGAGCTGTGCCTGCTGGCTGTGCAGCTCCGCAGAGGTGGGTTCTGCTGGAGCCGGATATTCTGCAGAGACTCATTTCTGCAGCTGTGGGAGACAACGGGTAGGAAAGAGGCTCACCAGTGGGGGGGGACCGAAGGATGGAGGGCCAGTTCTTCCTTAACAGTTGCCCCCCATCTCCCCAGTGCAGTGAATCCCCCACGTCCTGCTTTCTGAGAAGGACTTGGATATGAAATGCGGCAAGAACCTTCTGTGTGTGACTTTCTTATTAATTAACACACTACTTCCTCTCTGCCTAGACATGGGTAAGAGTTTCCATGATCCGGGGTGACTGAATTCCTGCCAAACTGTCTATCTTGCACCTGCTTTGCATAATCTGCCTTGTCTGAGGGTGGACTTGGGCAGAGTGACAGGCTCTGGGACACCTTCCACCAGGAGCTGATTCTGTGAGCTGTGGTGTGTGAAAGGCCAGAATGGGCTCCAGTGGGGGAAGGCTGGGAGTGGGAAGAAGGGAGCCTGCCCGGATTTATGCAGTCCAGAGCTGTTTTCTTTGGACAGGGAGGAGATTGAAGGGAAGGGCTTTAAATTAGGAAAGGCTAGAGAAGCCCGACTCCAGTTATTTGAGGTTATTGCAGAGCTGGACTCTGCCCAGGAGCATGGTTAATTAGCATCTGAAAGCAGAAGGCTGGCTCCCTGCAGCTCCAGGAGTTGGAAAGGAGAAGTAGAGGGTAAGAGACTTCCTTCTCCTGCTTTTCCTCCTCCTCCCACCCCCTCCCACCCCGCCAAGGGAGCCGCCTACTTGATAAATGTGATAGATCTGGCTAATGTCACTTGCTGGCTATGTGATGTGAATCAAGCTAATGTTGCTGGGTCTTTTTAATCTGTGAGTTCTCTCTGCCTGTGCTGAGAATCTGGCCTTGAAGTTTAGTCCTGTCCTGAGGTGGAGGCGAGGAGGGGCTCTACTCAAATGAATGGCCTAGCTGAGGTGTAGACAGCTCCTTCACCTCTACCTGTTCTGACTAGCTGAGGAGCTGGTGGCCTTGGAGGGCTTATTCTCCCATTAAAGTGATCACATAGTAATTCTTTAAAAAGAACAGCGTATGCACTCTTTGCTTTCAAGGATTTCATTACTAGGAAACCAAGACATAAATATTTGGATGAGAAATGAAAAAATCACTGAAGATTAAAAAGCAGCTTCAGGCTGGGTGCAGTGGCTCACACCTGTAATTCTAGCACTCTGCGAGGCCGAGGCAGGTGGATTGCCTGAGCTGAGGAGTTTGAGACCAGTCTGAGCAAGAGAGAGACACCATCTCTACTAAAAATGGAAAAACTAGCTGAATGTTGTGGCTGGGACCTATAGTCCCATCTACTCCATGGGAGGCTGAGGCTAGAGGATTGCTTGAGCCCAAGAGACTGAGGTGACTGTGAGCTATGATGATGCCATGGCACTCTTCCCAGGGCAACCGAGTGAGACTCTGTCTCCAAAAAAAAAAAAAAAAAAGAAAGAAAAAGAAAAAAATCAGCTTTTAAACCCTCACTGGGAAGCATTACATGAAGGGGTATTAGCAGAGCTCTGGAAAGAACAGGTTCTTAGAATTCACAGAGGACTGGATATAGTGTGCCCAGGAAGCTTCCACCCAATGATGTTTCCAGATTTTGGAGAAAACAGAAGTGGCAGTAGTTGGTAAGTTGGAAGGAATGAGGCCAAGGTCACAGGGGCTTGCAAGGGCTAAAAATAATGTTCCTCAGCCATCCATTGCATCCTCTATGCTGGGCAGCGAAGAGGACCTCAGTGTCTGAACAGTAAATGCCAGGAGGCCCATGAGGCAGCACCTCCAGGACTGTCTGTTGGGATGAGGGGAATTAAATCCCTGGGTGCTGCAAATCTGCTGTGGGACTGACCATCTTCTCCCCACTCCCCTGGCTCTGTCATCATTGGCTTGGTTACCAGGGAGTGCAGCAAGGCCCTACTTGGTTACCAGGGAGTGCTCAAGGCTGAGCAGGTAAGTCAGAGCCTGCAGTTACTCCCCCATCCCTGCTGGGACACTGAGAGGTAATCTTCTCCCGGTGGGGAGCAGCTTCTTTCCACCCTTTCCCCACAGCCAGCCATTGTTTGCCTGCTTATTACAACTTATTGATGCAACTTGATGCAAAATGAATAACACCCATTCAGTTCATTTTGCACCAAACTGAGGGTCCTAGGGAGGCCAACACCAGCAAGCGCTCTGCAAGGAGAAACAAGGGTGTGGACCCTCTAAGGTTCCTCACTGGCTTTTATTGTAATCTCAGGCATGAGAAAACACAGTACTATGGAAAGCTTTAAAGAGAGTGTAAAGGTTAAAATCAAGTAGCTTTCTTTAAGTGCATGATAGAACTAACACATCTGTGTACTGAACTTCTGTCTTTCCTTAATCTTATCACTCTTAATATATGACTTAGAGCTGGGACAGTATGCTGTGTCTGTTTCTGACAGTATGCTGCACTGTTTTCGTCTTCGTTTTTGCACAGATCACTCTGTCCTTAGTGCCTAGTACTTTTAACCCTATATTCTATCCTACAACAACTCATTGCCTGTTCCAGCCCTGACTCTTTTGGACCTCTCAGCTTTATGCCTGGGACAATCTTCTTTGGGTTATAAGTCTAATTCTCCAGGAAAAAAAAAAAATCTCTTCGTCTGCCCATCTCAGGTCACGTATGTAGCTTGGAACTCATCACCTGTGGCCAGGGGAGGCCCTGTCCCTCCACCAGGGATTGTGGGGAATGGCCAGATCTCAGAGAAGGCAGTGTGGATGGAGCCTTGTTTCCAAGAAGTCTCTGGTATGTTCCTGCTGCTATTAGAGCCTGTATCATTTTCTTAACTGCTCACACACAGAGTGGTCACCTCTCCTGCTAACCTAAGATGGAGGGTGAATTCCTGAGGATAAGAACTGGGTTTTAGAGATTTTTCTATATCCCCAGAGCCTAGGACCAGGCCTGGACTGTGAAACAGAACATTTTAGAACTTTTGTAGACATAGGCAGTGAATGAATGGTCACTCCAGGGTCATTGGAACAACAAGAGGGGCAGAGACAGGGAAGTCAACACCAAGAGGGATGCAAAGGGTGGGATTTGCTTGAGATACTGTGTTTCCCACTCCCCAGCCCTACAAAAGATCCAAATCTTTTGGAGCAGCGTGTTGCACTTACGATGTGACATCCATTTTCTTCACACACATTTCCTATTAATTAACACAATTTCTCCTCGGCAGATGAGTTGGCTGAGGCCTGCTGAATCAGAGCTGTTGGGATATCTGCCAACCTGTCCATCTTGTGTCTGCTTTGCATAATGTTCTGTGTGTGTGAGTGCTGGCCGGACCCAGCCTGTCGCTTAAGAAATGACGCTTGGCTTCTGCTTTGACAGGAGTATCTCTACCTTGGCTGTTCTTTCCACATTGTGGATTTTATATTCTCTCGGCCCTTCCCAAAGTTCAGTTTAAGGACCAGTTTGCACTGATGAACAAGCTCCTCAAATGTGGGAGGCAGCGTTATCTTTCCAAGCAGGGTCTGGTCACTTCAGAGGTATAAACTAAACTTTTAACGCCAACACCCTTCCCTCCCCCCATTTTTTTTTTTTTGAGACAGATTCCTACTTTTTCACCCTCGGTAGAGTGCCATCATAGCTTACAGCAACCTCAAACTCTCCGGCTCAAGCGATTCTCTTGGTTCAGCTTCCCAAATAGCTGGGACTACAGGTGCCCACCACAATTTCCAGCTGTTTTTTTTTTTTTTTTTTTTTTTTTTTGTTTTTGTGTTGGGGGGGTTGTCTGGGGCAGGGGGGTGTTGAACTCCTGTGTTTTATCAAATGACCTTTGATT
>CAUYPK010135141.1:0-72713 GCA_963574355.1 Loris lydekkerianus
CCTTCTGGAAGGATGTTTGGAGAATACTTAGAGATCTAAAAATAGAACTGCCATCCGATCCTATAATTCCTTTACTAGGTTTATACCCAGAAGACAAAAAATCACAATATAATAAAGACATCTGTACCAGAATGTTTATTGCAGCCCAATTTATAATTGCTAAGTCATGGAAGAAGCCCAGGTGGCCATCGACCCACAAATGGACCAGCAAATTGTGGTACATGTATACTATGGAATATTATGCAGCCTTAAAGAAAGATGGAGACTTTACCTCTTTATGTTTACATGGATGGAGCTGGAACATATTCTTAGCAAAGTATCTCACGAATGGAACAGAAAGTATCCAATGTACTCAGCCCTACTATGAAGCTAATTTATAGCTTTCACATGAAGGCTATAACTCAACTATAGCTCAAGAATATGGGGAAAGGACCAAGGGAAGGAAAGGGAGGGGGGAGGTTGGGGTGCAGGAAGGGTAATGGGTGGGCCCACACTTAATGGTGCATCTTAGAATGGGTATAGGTGAAACTTACTAAATGCAGAATGCAAATGTCTACATACAATAACTAAGAAAATGCCATGAAGGCTATGTTGAACAGTTAGATGAGAATATTTCAGATTGTATATGATACTAGCACATTGTACCCCTTAATTGCAAAAAGAAAATAAATAAATAAAAATAAGAAATAAAAATGTACACACACAACTTTCTAATTTTTAAAGACTTTTAATGGATTAAAATACACTTAGTTGCATTGAACATCCTTTTCCTTCCTTGATTAATTAGGAAAATTAGGCTTATGAATTGAAGTGAAAGACTTAGACAAGATCAGTCAGCCCATAAATGTTAGAGCCAGGAGATTCAAACACCTGGGTGGATATCCACCTTAAAAATTTATACTTTTAGGGTGGCACCTGTGGCTCGAAGGGGTAGGGCACCAGTCCCATATGCTGGAGGTGGCGGGTTCAAACCCAGCCCTGGCCAAAAACCACAAAAAAAATTTATACTTTTAGTCATTATTGTTATCTTTGTATACTTCTAGTATAAACATTGAGAGATATTAATGATTTTGGAAGATTGATCATTAGATAACAGAGTTTTCCATAGTAAACATTAGTTACCTTTATTAACAATTCATATACGCAGGAGAGTGAAGTAAGCTTTAGAAGAAAATTATTTGACTAATATGAGAAAGAGAAATCTGGGTTTATATTTTGAGAAAGAAAACTCTTCTTAGTGATTATTTTCATCAACCTTGAAAGGATTTTTTTTTTTTTTTAAAGCATAGCAAACTACAGTATTTAACTCAAATAAATAAATGTGTATTTCTTAAGTGGTAGTTGTTAGGAACATATTGAAAATTTATTTTTTCCTTTGAAAAGGCAGAAGAAATTAGAAGTGGCCATGGAAGAGGAAGGATTGGCAGATGAAGAGGTAATATAATTACTTGTAATTACTGCACTAGAGTGACTGTCAGTTATTGGTATAATGATTTTATAACTTTATATGATTTTATAACGTTTTATCTGTGAATTTCATCATTTGAATATGGGCTTCTTTATTGCTATCATGGATATCTTCGGAAGGAAGCAGCTTATCTTTTTAATTCTAAGAATATATATTTAGTGAAAATTATAGTATCGTATAGAACAAGAAAACCAAACTCCAGGAAGAATCAATTTATTGCAAATTCTTCTCAAATTTAAGAATAAAATCATCTACTTTTCTAGTCCATTGCTACCACCCCAGTTTAAACTGCTGTACATTTCACCTGAAGAGGAATTATCCCTAAAAGGTTTCTCTACTTCCCACCGCCCATTTTTCTGCATACTCAGCCAAAATAATCTGTCTAAACAGAGATTTGATCACATCACTGTTTTGCTAAATAACTCTTCACTGGCTCCCAGGTGATTGTGGGATAAGGGCAGACTCAGTGCACACTGGTCTATAAGACCCTTCACCCGCTGGCCTCTGCTTATCTCTCTAGCCTCATCTCTTCCACCCACCGTGCCCTTCAAGCTGACCAATGTGACTGGCATCAATGCTAGAGGCTGACCAATTAGGAACCAGCAGCCCACCTGAGGGGGATTGCCACTGTTGGCCCCGTATGGCCAAGGTCCTGTTTTTCAAGAGAGGATGGAAATCTGGACTTTTATGTGGATTTGCCTGTTTTTTTTTTTTGAAAACGGCAAGTAATTAAAATATTTTAAAACCAGCTTGCAGCCCAAATCAAATACATCTGTAAGTTGAATACAATTTTTAGCTTCCCATTTACAACTTTTGGTCTGTATTAGCAAATACTAACTACATTTATGGCTGTTTTCTTTAATTTTTCTGAATAACTAGTAGAAAATATGAGATATTTTTCCCATTAAAAAAAAGTTAATGGCTCATAATATCTATTTATAAAACTTCTAAATTTTTTTTTCTTTTTTTTTTTTAATTAAGTCATAGCTGTGAACATTGATATGATCATGGGGCACCATACACTTGGTTCATAGACCATTTGACGCATTTTCATCAACCTAGTTAACATAGCCTTCCTGGCATTTTCTTAGTTATTTTGCTAAGACATTTACATTCCACATTTACTAAGTTTCACATATACCCTTGTAAGATGCACCGCATTTTTTCTGTAAAAATGTTTTTAATCCCACAAATGTTTATTGTTAGGACCTGTGCTGCTTCTAGATTATGTCACATTCTATAAAATAGACAAACTGCTTCAACCTTAATCTAAAATATGTCAGAACTATCTTTCTGTAGGGTGGGGTTTTTTTTTAAACAAAAATTGTTCCATAAAAATAAAATAGATGAAGTTGCTGGCTGAGCCCGTTCATATCTCAAAAAGTTTTGTATACTTTACCTTTATAAAAACTGGGCACCCTGTAGATCAGGAGTTTGAGGAAAGAAAAGAAAAAGGAAAAACACAATTTCTAATTTATTTTGCTTTCCATCAAGCATGGAATATAATTTGTTCTAATGAAAAACCAAAATAGGCAAGTTCAGGCTGCAAAAGAAGCCTTTCCACAGATTTTCACTGTCTTTGGAGAAGGAAGGACATGATTACCACAAAGATGGTGTTTGTGGGCCGGGTGCAGTGGCTCACGCCTGTCATCCCAGCACTCTGGGAGGCTGAGGCAGGTGGATTGCCTGAGCTCCCAGGTTCGAGACCAGCCTGAGCCAGAGTGAGACCCTGTCTCTAAAAATAGCCGGGTGTTGTGGTGGGCACCTGTATTCCCAACAACTCCGGAGGCTGAGGCAAAAGAATCACTTGGGCCCAGGAGTTTGAGGTTGCTGTGAGCTGTGACAGCATGGCACTCTACTGAGGGCAACAAGGTGAGACTGTCTCCAAAAAAATATGTTGTCTTTCAGTGCTACATAATCTATTCAAGTTGTGAGCAGCCACATCAACATGGTTTTTCATTAATTTTTTTTAATGTGAATTTGCTTCAGCTACCTCGAGTACAACAATGATGACTAAAATCATGGAATAGATTTTTTTAAAAGTAATGTAACAATGGTATAGGTGATTTCTCATTTTTGTAGATTATGTGTTCCATATGCTTGTGATTCTTCTTGTTTGATGGAGTGGCTATGCCCAAAGCTACATAAACATTGTTTTCTTGCTGCAGTGTACAACCTGTAAGACAATTAATAAAACTGTAGTGATGTCATCTTTTCCATTCTAAATAGGTTTCTGCAACTGTCCTATGTTTTATAATCCACGAAGGAAAAGATTCAAAATAGCTTTCAAATTCTTATATATATATGTATATATATACACACATATATATTTAGTATTTATATATAATATTTAAATTATATATAAATTATAGTTACTATATAAATATAATTTATATTTAATATTTATATATAAATACATATGTATATGTGTTTATTTACGTAATTAAAAATATATATAAATACTCTTTTCTACTTTGAAGGACATGATACTATAGTGCCACCAAGTGGCCTTTTAAAAATTTTGCTCTTAACATGTAAAATAAGCTACTTTGGGGCTGTCTCTTCTTTTACTAGTAACTTGGGGTTTTCTTGTTATACCTTTCAATTATTCAAAAGGTATTTTTCAATGCCAATTATATATAAAAAGGGTATTTGTTATTGTCTTTATGTAGAAAGAAGCAGAAAAATAGTCTTCAGTATTGCTTTAGAATCCAACTTTGTTTTTATGATTACACAATTTTAGCTTCTTTAAACTGGTATTTAAAAGGTAAAAGTCATCCTAATGTCATGATTAGGGAAATCTGTTTTTTAAATTAATACATAGCCACTAGTTCTGGATAGCTTTTAGGTAAGTAGAGTAATGATTATTAGATCCTTATTATAGTTAACTTAAATTCTTTTATTACCTAATGTCTTACCAAGAAAAAATATACATGGTTGCCTTCCTTCTTCTTTCCATAGTACCAATATTTAATAAACAATATCAGATGAGGAAAAAGACAATAGGCAAAGCTTTGAAATTTGTATACTTGACTTTTCTCTTTCATACTGCCCTGATATCCACAATTGATGCACCTGAGTGTGTTAAGCTGTTTGAGTTGAAGACATCATTTCTTGGTTTCATCCTTTCAGATTAATTTTGTTAGAAGTATCAGAATTTGCTTGCATTGACTGTACATATTTACATACTTACATCATACTTTACTTACTTTACTTACATACTTACATACTTACATCATTAATTGTTCACCTCACCGATTCTAACACAGGTATACACAGGAGTAGGGAGGGACTATTCAATGGTGGTCTCCTGAGCCCAGTTTAGAAGCCGTACTTATGAGCTGTTACCATCATTTTGACTTGTCTTTTCCTCCAAATTGAATAGCTGAAAATGTAATAGGATTTAGTTGAAGATGAACAGATAATTTTTTCACAGATTTTTGTTTATTCCCCACTCTGTTTTACTTCTGCTAGGCGCTAACTATGTCAAAAAACAATTTCAGGCCCGGCATCCATGCTCAGTGGTTAGGGCACTGGCCACATACACCAGGGTTGGTGGGTTCAAAACCAGCCTGGGGCCTGCTAAACAAACAATCAGCAACAAAAACAAAAAATAGCCGGGCATTGTAGCAGGTGCCTGTAATCCCAGCTACTCGGGAGCCCAAAGCACAGCACTTTACAGAGGGTGACAAAGTGAGATTCTGTCTGTTAAAAAAAAAAAATTCATTTAGTAAGGGGGGGGATGAGATTTAGAACAATGAAATAAATACCTATTCCAAATGTAACCTTCAAGCATTTCCTATGTTGCTTATTAACGATGGTTATTTTGTGTAATCTTTATAGACTCAATTATGAATTACTGATTTGGATATGTTAATGATTTCTTGTAATCTTTTTCTTTTTTTTTTTTTTTTTGCGGTTTTTGGCCGGGGCTGGGTTTGAACCCGCCACCTCCAGCATATGGGGCCGGCACCCTACTCCGTTGAGCCACAGGCAACACCTGATTTCTTGTAATCTTTTTTACAAGTTCATATTTTCAGAAAGTTGTGTGTCAAGTCTCAAGCCATTTATCAAAATTTGTCCAGAATAAATTCTATAAGTAAAGCTCTGTTGGATACACTATCACAGTGTTATTTTGTTGTCACCACTCTTAGTGGTTGTGATATAGCAACTTTGGAAGCTGGAGAATTGAAATAAAGTAGATTTCCTGAGAAAGTAAAAATCAATATCAGAATATACATAGTGTTAGCATTTCCTGAAGTTTCATTTGTATTTGTAGAACTAAGTTAGCATAAATATGAGAGAATCAATTTTGTATATGTAAATATGATGGGCTAGTTAAAATGAAATATTTAATAGGGCCCACCTAAAGAGTAAAGATTTAATACTTAGTAAAAATAAAATATTTTTTAAAAATTGCTTTATTCTTTCCATGCTTAATACTTAGCTTTGGTAAATAAGTTAGAGCATTAGATACCTTACTTTTATTTTTATAATGTGAATCCTCTTTTAATATATAAGCTCCTTTCAAACAACCAGATTGTAAAATCGTGCTTCTAAATTGTCTTTTTTAATAGAAAAAGTTACGCCGATCACAACATGCTCGCAAAGAAACAGAATTCCTACGGCTCAAGAGGACCAGACTTGGGTTGGATGACTTTGAGTCTTTGAAAGTTATAGGAAGAGGAGCATTTGGAGAGGTATGCTTCTTTTTTAAAGTCACTGCTGCTGGAAATATGTATTTTACAATAGTTTAAAATGTAACATGTAATTCCTAAAATAACAACAATGGCAAACATCTGCTTTCTTTAAGGGAAAATGCTTTTCATTCATGAATAAATAGTGGTGACTGTTTAACATTTATAATATATATATATATTTTTAATTGCCTTTGGCCTTTTAGCTAAGATGAAGTTTAGTATAATATTTATTTCTATATGCTAGGTGCGGCTGGTCCAAAAGAAAGATACAGGCCATATCTATGCAATGAAGATATTGAGAAAGGCTGATATGCTTGAAAAGGAGCAGGTAAGGGTTCTCTAACACCTGTAACATGCAAGAATATCCGCTGGCTGAGTGTTATAGTAAGTGTTTGTATTGGAGTTTTTAAAAGATGTTTACACATCTTACTGTATATTCTGTTAATTTTTTGGTAGCCTGTTTTATGGTTTCTCAATCTTATATTTAAAATTTCTTACAAATTTGGAATCTATATATTAGTTTGCATAGACCACCAAAACAAAATAATACATATTAGGTATCTTAAACAACAGATATTTATTTTCTCACAGTTCTGGAGAGTAGAAGTTCAGGAAGAAGGTTGTGGCAGGTTGTGGTTTCGGTGCGGCCTCTCTTCCTGGCTTGCAGACAGCTGCCTCGTCACTAAATCCTCATATGGCCTTCCTTTGGTGCTTGTGGGAGGAGAGAAGGAAAGCATGCATGTCTGTCTGAGAACTCTCTGGTGTCTCTTATAAGGTTTCACCTTTATGAACTCATTTAACCTTAACTACTTCCTTGGAGGCCCCCTCTCCACACATAGCCACATTGGGGATTAGGGATTCACATTCAGTGTGTAACAAAATACCTTCTGAAATACTTCCTTTCTGACTTCAATGAAAATATAGTCCTTAGCACCCTCCATCCCTGTCACATAGGAAATAATTCTCCCTTGAGAATTTGCTGATTTTTATATTTCCAAAATCTCCTGGGCTCTCTTCAGGTTTCCTGTTAATTAATTCAGTTCCATGGGGTGGCCATAATGTCTGTAGGATTCTTTTATGTGTTCACTTGTGTTACCAGTCTGGGTGAGCCCTATAGAACCCTAAATTTAGTACCCATTCTAGTGACTGAACGGGGGGGCTGCATAGGACACAGCACTTCTCTGCTCTTTATGCTTTATTTGTCTTTGGATCCCCACCTGAAGTTTCCTTTATTCTTACTCTTTTTTTTTTTTTTCTTTATTAAGTCATATACACATAGATCATGAGTTTCCTTTATTCTTATAGCAACAATATAATATGTTAATAATCATAATGTATTAATGCATTAATTAATAACTGTGAATAGTTGATTTCTATTTAAATATGACCCAGTTAGTTTTCCCCTGAATTCTTTTATTTCATTCATTTAGCAAGTATTTATCGGGTGCCTACGTGTATGTTCTGGGAATACAGTTATTAACAAGGCAAACCTGATGTTCTTTCTTTTGTACTAGTGAAGACAAGACAGCTATTTCAAATTGTCACGATTGGTAGGCACTTTGAAGAAAAATTTTTTAAATGATAAGGTCATACATATGATCTGGGTTTAGGAGGAAGAATTAGATCAGGGAAAGTTTCTCTGAAGAGGAAATATCTGATGAGAGATTGAATGATGGGAAACAATGACATGTAAAGATCTAGCAGAGCAGGCCGGGCACGTAGCTCACGCCTGTAATCCTACCACTCTGGGAGGCCACAACAGGAGGATCCCTTGAGGCCAGGAGTTCAAGACCAGCCTGGGCAACTAGTAAGACCCTGTAACTAAACAATCATTTAAAAGTTAGCCAGGTATGGTGCCATACATCAGTTGATTGGGAGGCTAAGGCAGGAGGATCACTTTAGCCCAAGAGTTGGAGGCTGCAGCAATCTCTGATTATGTTAAACTCTAATCCAAGCAACAGAGCAAGACCCCACCTCTAATAAAAAGAAGAAAAAGATCTGGTAGAATAATGGTCTGATGGTCTAGGTGGCAAATGCAGAGAAGACTGAGGTAAGAATTATCTTGGTCTGCTTAAAGAAGAGAAAGAAACCATTATGGCTAGAAAGAAGTGACAGGAAAAGTGATTAGAGATGAAGGGAGAAAGATAAGTAGGGCTTTTGAGGCTGTGATCTAGAAATTGGATTTTTTAAAATTTCAAATTAATATGAGGGTACAAATTTTTAGGTTACATCGTTGAGTGCAATGGGAAGATGTTGGAGGAATTTTTGTTTGTTTAAACAGGGAAGTGGCATGTCTGATTTATGTTTTATATGACTTATACTTTGGTTACAACAACGAAGTTGTAAAAAGGTTAAATAGATTATATGTTGTGAAGGAAGCATTATCAGGATTTGTTCTGATAGACTGTTTGGGGGTGTGAGGGTGGACAAGAGTTGGGAGGGAAAGACAAGGTGAAATGGCCTGGGGTCCGAGTATAAGGTGGAGCTCCTGGGTCTAAGCCCTCAGGATCAGCTGGCAGAGGGGACCTGCAAAGGACCAAGGAAGGGGGAGGCAGGGGGAAACTAGAACATGGTGTCCTGGAAGCCAGGAGAAGAACGTGTTTAAAGCAGGAGGTGAGTAGTCACCTGTGTTGAATGTGCTAAGATAGACAGCAAGAGAACAGGCCACTGGACTTCACAGCACGGAGGTTAGATCATGAGTAACATGGCAAAGACAGTTGGATTGAAAGGGAGAAGTCTGCCTGGCATGGTGGAAAGGAGATTGGGAAGCAAGAAGTGGGAAGAGTGTAGGTGGATCTTCCTGTGACGCGGAACACAGATGCATTGGCAAAATGAGAGTAGACGCTAAAGGAGGTTTTTATAAATGGCAGGAAATGTTTGAACACTGAAGAGAAGAATCCATTAGAAAGGAAAAAATTAAAGATGCAGGAGAAAGGGGAGATAGTTACAGGACTCTGCAAAGGAGCAGGGACCTATTTATTAAAACAGGAAGGAAAAGCAGAGAAAATGGGAACAAATCTAGGGTGGTTGATCTTACATTGGAAAGTCTCAGCTTCCTCATTGAGTGCAAATTTATGTGGTCATCTGCTCAGAGGAAGGGAAGGGTGACTTGGTGGTGGTTTAAGGGGAGAGAAGTTGTGAAATGGTCATCCTGGGTGTGGGAAAGCAGACTTACTAGGAAATACAGTCAAAGGCCTGTTGAGATTTTACATCATGAATTTAAAGGGAAACCAGTTGGTATAGTGGGGTGATTTTTCTTGAGTGACATTTAGTTGCTAGGGGCAGGCGCAGAATAGACAGAAATTTGGGTTTAACCCCTGATTGCTGGTTTTCT
This sequence comes from Loris lydekkerianus, assembly GCA_963574355.1. NCBI lineage: Eukaryota > Metazoa > Chordata > Mammalia > Primates > Lorisidae > Loris > Loris lydekkerianus. The sequence continues at coordinate 9,503 of CAUYPK010135141.1, forward strand.
AGGCAAATACAATGGAGGGAGAGAAGGACAAAGGAGTTCATGTCATTTGCAAAAGAGTCGGGTCACAATGATGTAGGCTGGGTAGAGACATAAATGAGGTTATGAGGAGAGATCAAGTGATGGGGCCCATGGCATAGAGATTGAAGAACCTGGAAGGACAGAGTAGGGGAGATCAGCACCAGGGTTCCTTAAAGGTGAGATTTCAGAAGGGAGTGTGACTACTGCTGATGAGAAGGACAAGAATATTACCCTGGGTGGCTGAGTTTACTGGAGGGAGGATCACTGAAGGGGAGGAAAGGTTTAGGAATTGTGTAGTGAAGTATTTGATGTATTTATCCTGACTATTTATCCTGTGGCTGCTGAAATCCATCCTTGGGTTGAAAGGATGGAGAGGAACATATGAATTATGAGTTGAAGTCATGAGTGAGAGGGAGGGATTGGTCAGGAGGAGTTCTGCCCATGATAGCTAGAAGGAGGGGTAGTGTGGTCTCACAGCATGTGCTTCAAAGGAGCTAGAGAGAAGGAAGGTGGCACAATGGTTCAGGATCAGCCAAGAGAATGAAAAGAAAACTTTCTGCACTGGGCAACACGAGAGAGAAAAGCAGGCCTTCCTTGAGAAGGCTGTAGGAAGGCGTAAGAGGAGGGATGGCTTGTTTAAGGAGAGAGAAGTTGTGAAAGAATCCTCCTGAAGTTTGGGAAAGCAGATCTAGGGAAATGCAGTGAATGCTTGCTCCTTGAGATTTGCAATCATGAATTGAAACCAGTTGGTATAGTTGTGTGATCTTCATCCTGGTTTCAGCTAGAGGTGAGGCTATAGGGGACTTTGTTGATAACAGGCTATGATTCTCCAGAGGGAAGAGGTTGAAATTCAGGCCAGGAAGGTTGAGATGCTGAGTTGGATTAGTGAATCATAGAAAATGACGGGAATAAGGATAAATAAATTTAAAAATAAATAAAGGCAAACCTGTATGTCTTAGAGACAAGGAGGGAAATAGGGATCTAACTTAGCCATAATGGAATTAGTCCTACATAGGGTTTTACAGGAAGGACCAAAGTCAGCAGTTAGTTCAAATTGTACATTGTCTAGCCACTAGTCCTCGTGGCTGGCTACTGGACAGTTGAAATGTAGCCTGTCTGAATTGAGATATGGTATAAATGTCAAATATCCACCAAATGAAGAGTTGGTACCCCCTCAAAAGTATAAAGTATTTTGGCTGGGTGTGGTGGCTTACACCTATATCCTAGCACTCTGGAAGGCTGAGGCGGGTAGATTGCCTGAGCTCACAGGTTTGAGATCATCCTGAGCCAGAGCCAGACCCCATCTCTAAAAATAGCTGGGCGTTGTGGTGGGTGCCTCCTGTAGTCCCAGCTACTCAGGAGGCTGAGGCAAGAGAATCGCTTAAGCCCAAGAGGTAGAGGCTGCTGTGAGCTATGACACTACGGAGGTTGCCAAAGTAAGACTCTGTCTCCAAAAAAAAAAAAAAAAAAGGTAGAAAATATTTCAATAATTTTTATATTGATTTTATATATAGAAATAATATTTGGATATATTGGGGTACATAAATTATATTATTAAAATTTTACCTGTTCATAAAAATAATTTTTTTTTTTTTTTTTTTTTTTTAAGACAGAGTCTTGCTATGTTGCCCTTGGTAGAATGCCATGTTGTCACAACTCACAGCAACCTCAAACTCTTGGGTCAAGCAATTCTCTTGCCTCAGCTTCCCAAGTAGCTGGGACTACAGGCGCCTATCACAATGCCCGGCTTTTTATTATTGTTGTTGTTATTGTTGTTATTGTCATTGTTGTTTTAGCTGTTCTGGACCGGGTTTGAACCCATCAGCCCTGGTGTACGTGGCTGGCTCCCTACCCATTGAGCTACGAGTGCTGCCCAATTTTCACTTAATGAAACAGATCCAGAGAGATTATAAAGTATTTTGATTCCACAAAATAAATTCTTACCAACTTTTGTGCTTTGACCTTACAATACTTACCGTATCAGGCAAATAATGTATATACATAGTAATTCTAAATATTATAAGTAAGTCATATTATTATGAAAAGGTTTATGATTATGTGTTCTCATGTGCTTTGGGCTAGAGTTCATAATGATGCACACTGAAAATAGCAAAAGCATAGAAATGAAATCTTATTGTGAAACTTTGAAGAAAAAATGTATAAATAATAATTCTAAATAGTATCCCTAGTAATTATGTTTCTGACATATCAGTAGCAAAATCCCCCAAAGTTACGCAAATTTGCAGTAGCTAATTTTATGGATATTATGGAGGTTTTATATTATAACAATAACTTAACATAACAAAGTTATTATAATCCCACTTCTTAAAAAGCAAATAAAAATTAATCTGGGCACATTGTTTTAACAGTTAAAAAAAGTTTCCTATTTTTAGCAAACCTTGCTTTTGCCAAACCAATCTACAGGGCATTGTTTACTGCTTTTAACTTTAAAAGTCAGAGTAGTGCCCTAAATTTATATGACAAATTTATATGATCCTTGGCTGTGTAGAGATTCTGGTTAGAAAATTTTTAGGGCTTGACACCTGTAGCTCAGCAACTAGGGCGCCAGCTGTATACGCCAGAGCTGGCGGGTTGAAACCCAGCCTGAGCCTGCCAAACAACAATGACAACTACAACCAAAAAATAGCCGGGCATTGTGGTGGGCATCTGGCCAGCTACTTGGGAGGCTGAGGCAAGAGAATCGCTTAAGCCCAAGAGTTGGAGGTTGCTGTGAACTGTGACGCCATGGCACTCTACCAATGGTGACATAGTGAGATTCTGTCTCAAAAAAAGAAAATTTTTAGACTAATTATTGCTGTATTCCAAAGGCCTTGCCTTCCGGTAATATACCCATTGATCTCATATTTTCAGGCCTAAAGACATAAGCTAAAGGAAACTATTTCCTGAAGTTCTCCATATTTAACGAGAATATAAACATGCATGGGTTTGAGAAAACACCAGCTTTCCTTTGTTACTGTTAGAAGAGGTCCTCAAACTTTTTAAACAGGGGGCCAGTTCACTGTCCGTCAGACTGTTGGAGGGCTGGACTATAGTTTAAAAAAAAAAAAACTATGAACAAATTCCTATGTACATTGCACATGTCTTATTTTGAAGTAAAAAACCAAAACGGGAACAAATACAATCACACTGCCTCATGTGGCCCATGGGCTGTAGTTTGAGGACCCCTGCTGTTAAGGATGGATACGTGTAAGATATAAGCTTGATAAATGAGTAATGTGTTACAATTATCTTTCAAAATATATTCATCTAGGTGGCCCATATCCGAGCAGAAAGAGATATTTTGGTAGAAGCAGATGGTGCCTGGGTAGTGAAGATGTTTTACAGTTTTCAAGATAAGAGGAACCTTTATTTAATCATGGAATTTCTCCCTGGAGGTAAAAGCAAATATTATAGCAATGACAGACTAACACAAGAACATCCCCTCATATAATGATAATTTTATTGATTAGGTTTACATGTCACAGTTTTTCGAGGTTTCATAGTAATGCTAATTTTGAACTGAATGATAAAGTTGGCACATTTTAAATACTACCTTTCTGGGTTCACTGTACATAATTAGATTGTTACAGGTCTACAATTAAGGAAATAAGTCAATTAAAAAAAAGATAATCCAATGGGCAAATTATAGAAATGTATAGAAGAGAAACTCTGGCTAGTTTATAAATAATACAGGAAAATGTTCAATTTCATTATATTTAGGGAAATGCAAATTAAAAAAAGAATGAGATACCACTTCACACCCACCGGATTAGCAAAATCATTAAAACGCTGATGATATTGAGTATTGGTGAAGCTGGGGGAGGGAACTGGCCTCTTGTAAATTGATCTCTGACTTTTATGGAGAGCAATTTAGAGATACCCAGTAAGGCTGAAAATGGATGTGTGCTATGATCCAGCACTTCCACAACCAGCTGCATCCCTAGAGATTCTACCCCACGTATGCAGAGAGACTATAAAAGGATATTTATTGCTCCTTGTCACAATAGTGAAAAATTATGTTTAGGATGTTCATTGTAGCATTGTCACAATAGTGAAAAATCAGATGCAAGATAAATGCCCATCAGCAGAGAAAGTGATAATATTGGCATAATTACATGATGAAATATTTTATCATAGTCACAACAGTAAGATCTTAGAAACAGTAGCGTGAGTAAAGCAAGCTGTGATGTTATACCTACAATTTGATACCATGTAATTTTTTAAAAACATAAAAGACTGTAAATTTATATATATACATGTGTATATGAAAACATATTTAAAAACTAAGTTGACAGATATCCACCAAAACAAATCCATGATTATTATTGTTCAGGAATAGAATAGGAATAGAAGACAAAGAATATTTATGCATTTTTTTCTTAAAAGACTCAAACCACGTGTAAAAAAAAATGTTATCAGTTGTCAGTTCTGTTTTTTAAGCGTGCCAGTGTTTGCAGTAGTTAAAACTACCGTATATACTCGAGTATAAGCCGAGTTTTTGGTCCTGTTTTTGTTGGACCAAAGAGATTAGGATGTTTTTGAAACTTGAGTTGAAGAGAATTTATCTGGTTTCCAGGCACACTTACTCTTGTTTGGCATATTTTCCCAGCAACTTATTCTGGATGTTCATTATCAGCTTTATTATTATTATTATTTTAATCGTCAGCTCTATTATTAATTTGACTTCACACACACTTATCTTAAAACCTTCAAATGTCATAGACTGTTTGCTCATGCGATGACACTTTTATTTGGTCCCAGTGATGGTTAGTTACAGCATATTGGGTGGTGCAAAATCAGGTATAGATACAAAGAAAGCTCTTAGAAGCTATTCCTTCTTTAAGACATTTTCAATAACATGATACTTACTTTTTTTAATTTAGGTGACATGATGACATTACTAATGAAGAAAGACACCTTGACAGAAGAGGAAACACAGTTCTACATTTCAGAGACTGTTCTGGCAATAGATGCAATACACCAGTTGGGTTTTATCCATCGGGATATTAAACCAGACAACCTGTTATTGGATGCCAAGGCATGTGAATAAACTGGTGAATTACTACGTTGCTGATTATTTTATAGTTTAATAGAGCTGATTTTGTGATTGGAAATGGGCAACTGCAATTGGGATTATTGTTAAATTGTATTATTTCATAAAATAATGCATTAAGAGAAGACTCTGGAATGAAATAACCTCAGGAAACATGGCTACCTTCTTGTTGCTTTCATTTTCTGCTTTGAAAAAACATCTTTGAATACTTAAAATTTTACATGTTCATTTGCGTAAATTCCAAGCTAAGATTTTTCTTTTTACAATAACTGCATTTAAAAAAGTAGTTTATAATAAGGCCTTTTGTTTTCAAGGTTAATACAATCTTCTGATTTTACTGGACTTTTTCTTTAGGGTCATGTAAAATTATCTGATTTTGGTTTATGCACGGGATTAAAGAAAGCTCACAGGACCGAATTCTATAGAAATCTAACACACAACCCACCAAGTGACTTCTGTAAGTTGGATTTTTTTTTTTTCTAGTTAAAATATTATAGCTGGTTTAATTCAATACTATAGAACTGAAGGTTTTCTCCCTTGCTCTCTCCCCACTCCTTAAACCCCAGTGTGTTTTAGATGTATATGTGTTTTTGGTTTTTGGTGAGAGTTTTCCCTCATGATTACAATTCCATATTGTTGAAATTAGCATTTCAGAACATGAACTCAAAGAGGAAAGCAGAAACTTGGAAGAAGAACAGGAGACAACTGGTAAGTCAATCATGTTTTTAAGAAAGAATTTTGGGCCCTGGTCCTAAAAATCTCTTCTGATTTTTACTCAATTACAGTAGAACCTCCATAGTTGACAGCCTCCTTAAAGTTGACCTAATTTTTATTGCCCAGACATGCACGTCATATACGTAGCAGTACAGCAGGCCTAGTTCCTTATGTCAACCGTCTTGGAAGGGCAACTTACAGAGGTTCTACTACAGTATTTACCTCATAGCAGTGATAGCACTTTTTCTGGGATTATAGTTTTTCTAGTTTTTCTATAAAGTTTCTTTGCCAGTGAAGCAAACTGTTGATTTTTACTCTATGATTTAACTTTAAAGTACTTTATTGAACATAGCTATGAGTAAGTGATCTGCTTATTAGTAATTAGCACTTTTTAAATAAAACTCGAGCGTGATTATAATGTCTATCTTGTGGTTTCTGTTTTTCCATTTTTCCATACCTGTGGTATAAATCCTGCTATAACAATTATCAATCAGCACAGAAGGTGGTTGTAAGTTTCTAAGAAGTTTTTTATAGAAAACGTAAATTAGAACTTTGGGATATAAACAATGATATAATAAAACAGATGAAATAAAATTGAAAGCAAACTTTATCACACATAAATTTAACTACTCCTTTAATGTAGAATTACACTATTTTCACTCTATACTGTTTTCTCTGTTACTGAGCAAATATAAACATTATTTCCTCTTTTTCCTCTTTCCCTTTATCCTGTTAAGAAGGTCTTACTTTATTCCTAACCTTAAGAATGTGCCTTTTGACTTTGTTTTCCTAATTTCTTACGCAATACCTGGTATATAGAGATACTCTATAAATATTTGTTCTGTTCAACCAAGTGATGAAAGAAAACTAATTTAGCATTCCCTCAGAAAAGTAAATAGACTGAAAAGTATTATAATACTCTGATATCCTTCAAAAGCAAATAAAATGACCTATGTGTCATTGAGCTTATTCTCCCATTAAAAACCCAACTAATTGCAAATTTCCTATGTTGTAAAAAAATTTGCTGTTGTTCAAATGTATTGAATTTTACATTAAGGAGAAAAACTCCATTCTGCTTTTAAATGTGTTACTTTTAGATCAGATTTTATAATTGAGAAAAGAATTGGAAAATTCCCTGTTTTTAAAGGGCATGAAATGAATACTGCTTAAAAATATGGTGGGGGAATTCTGTACCTCCTATTTACAAAATACTTATAGGTAATTACTTATGTGCATATTTTGCTGTATTCATACCTTACATCAGTGTTTTCTGGAAGAGAGGTAAAGAGGTCTCTACTAGTATTTAGGGGCAGGAAATTCCTTTAGCACTTGGGTCCCTTGCCTTCTAAATGCCAATCATGTCCTCCCCCAAGTCACTGAGATGACAAACTCTGCTTTCACACATTTTCAAATGGCCCTGAGAGTACTACCCGAGTTGAGAACTCTTGCCTTAAAGAATAGCTTTTGTAAGATTTTATATAACTTAAGAAAGAAAAACTGCATAGTTTCCTGATGAATGTAGTGCCAGGAATTGTTCATAATGGAAATACCTGGTGCACCTTTAGTTAGTTTGTAGTTTACAGAGCACATCTCTCTTTATTGTCCCATCCTCAGACTAAACTCTATTAGGGCAGGTATTACTCCAGTTTTGTGTAAACAGAAGCTGAGGCCCAGAGAGGTTGGATAGCTTGCCCCAGAACACATCAGTAGAGAGCAGGAGAGCCAGGCCTACTGAGTTTAACTAATTTTTTATTTCTTTTTGAGATGGACTTGGGGCTGTATGTATAAATAACTAAATTGAGCTTCTTGGGAGGCAGAAATCATGTATTCTATAACATACTGTGCTTTTTCCAGTAGTAAGCCATACTCAAATCTATGTTTTTTTAATGTTAAGAATATTGGTTTGACAGGCTGCTCCTTTGCAGGCCTATTCCACAGTTGGGACACCAGATTACATCGCTCCTGAAGTATTCATGCAGACTGGTTACAACAAACTGTGTGACTGGTGGTCTTTGGGAGTGATTATGTACGAAATGCTAATAGGTATGTTTCATCATTCATTTGTGTCCACACTATATACTTTTCCTGAGTGCCATTAACATTTTGCAGATACTATGGGCTAAAATATCTGAACTCTTTTAAACCTATTTGTGATACCTCCCAAAGTTAAATACATACTGATTAATACTCATGATCCTATTTCAGGAAGGGAGGTATTTAACCCAAACTCTATATCAAAATTATATCTGCATGGCTTTCAGGTGACAGGCAGTGTTTTAAATCCCTGACTGCATTGGCTTTATTAGTAAGTTTATTAGACATTGATGAGTGATGGCATTTTTTTACTATTAATGTTAAGCAGAGCCCTCAGAGTTGTTTTGCTTCTTGTGGCACATACTTAGTAGTAGGTGTAACAAAAGCTGATAAAACTATTCTGGTTTCTTTGATACATAGGATATCCACCTTTCTGCTCTGAAACACCTCAAGAAACATACAGAAAAGTGATGAACTGGAAAGAGACTCTGGTGTTTCCTCCAGAGGTACCTATATCTGAGAAAGCCAAGGACTTAATTCTCAGGTAAGTGGTTAAATTCTTCGAGGAGTTCATGGTGTCTTAAAATTTTATAAGTACCTAAAAGACCCATTTTACTGTTTTGGGGGGAGAGACAGTACCACTGATCTGTACAGTCAAAAAGATCAGTAAAGAAAAGGCATTTTTAAAAATGTAAACTCTTAAAAGGAAATATGCAGGAGGGAAAAGGAGTTATAAAAGGAAGAGATTGCATGTTATTTCAGTTACTGATACATACGTGTAAAAGTAAGAGGTCACTTCTGTTAGAATGCAATGACCCAGTCTCATCAAAAAGGAAAAATAAATAAATTGTTAGCAGCAGAAATTCCTATGATGAAAATCTATATATGAAGTAGTATAAGCAAAAGATTCCTTTATGTTCCTCAACTAAGATGAAGTGTTTTGGTACTGCTGTGAATGATGGGACGGGATACAAATTGGGACAACCTGTGCGAACAACTAAGTGATAACTTTTTTTTTTTTTAATAAATTTATTTCAAGTTAATGTGAGGGTACAAGCAACCAGCTCAAAATATTTGATGTAGTTAGACAGCGTTAGTCTTGTGCTTATGTCCCATACGCAAAAGGTATATCAACCCTCCCACCCCCAACACTTCATGGCAACTTATTAATAACAAATTCTGAAACTGGGCTCTGCGCCTGTGGCTCAAGCGGCTAAGGCACCAGCCACATACACCTGAGCTGGCAGGTTCAAATCCAGCCTGGACCTGCCAAACAACAATACGGCTGCAACCAAAAAACAGCCAGGCGTTGTGGCGAGAGCCTGTAGTCCCAGCTACTTGGGAGGCAGAGGCAGGAGAATCACTTGAGCCCAGGAGTTGGAGGTTGCTGTGAGCTGCGATGCCACGGCACTCTACCCAGGGCGACAACTTGAGGCTCTGTCTCAAAAAAAAAAAAAAAAAAGTCTGAAGCTGTATAGAACCTTTGACCCAGCAATTCTCCTAGGAATTTTGCTTATGCAGATAGTCAGATGTGTATTTAGGTACATCTGGGAGGCAGAGGCGGGTGGAATTGCCTGACCTCAGGAGTTCGAGACCAGATTGAGCAAGAGCAAGACCCTGTCTCTACTAAAACTAGAAAAACTAGCCAGCACCTATAGTCCCAGCTACTCGGGAGGCTGAGGCAAGAGGATTGCTCAAGAGTTTGAGATTGCTGTGAGCTGTGATGCCACTGCACTCTACCCCGGGTGACAGAGTGAGACCCTGTCTCCAAAAAAAAAAAAAAAATTTAGGTACAATTATGTTTACATGGTATTATTTAATAATGAAAAATTAGAAACCATTTGAATGTTCAGCAAGAGTGGACTGGCTAAATAATTATAATTGTTTCCATGTATATATTTTAGAAAATGAATTCATAGAAAAATATTTAATGACTTTGAGAAGTTTTCCTCATTAAGTGAAAAAAGTAGCTCTTACATAGTAATTACTATATCAACACTCTTTTTAATATTATAAACATTAAATATTTATAGTAGTTATAAATATATAAAAATAGTTATCTCTAAATAGTGTGATTACACACGATTTTTTTTCTTTTGCCTTTCTTATCTGGGTGATGGGACAGGTGATTATTTTCTTCCATATTTCCACAATAAACATAGTTAATGTCAGTAAAAAGAAAAAATTATAACGCTTTAATGAAAGGAAATGTTTGAAATAATGCAACTAGAGTAATTTAGACATTAACTTGTATGTGATGATGTCTTTATTTCTATGTTCTAGATTTTGTATTGATTCTGAAAATAGAATTGGAAATAGCGGAGTAGAAGAAATAAAAGGTCATCCCTTTTTTGAAGGTGTAGACTGGGGGCACATAAGGTATGTCTCTAGCCTCTGAATGGAAGAGGTCTGAGTAAAAACAAATTTCTAGAGTTAGTGACTCATTTATCTCTGATTCTGATAGATGAAACATAAAAAGTAACATTATAATGTTATTAAGTGTTTTCTGGGAAATGTTCCCTCTAAGAGAGAAAACCACGTTTTGTGCCCCTCTTTAGATTCTTGCATTCACACTTACACAGCAAAGGCTGTTAACTCAGGAAAGATGTATTTACAGTTCACGCTGTGACCCCTCACTTTTGTCCTCTAATATATCATACTGTGTGCCTTTACCATATAATAAAGTACAGTCCCTTCTTTAAATATTGGGAGAAAAGTTAAATAATGCAAGTAACTTTTAAGAATTTGCTTATAGTTGTTAATTGTGAGCATTTTCTTTTTTTCATTTTCTGGCCAAACTACCTTAAGTAGTTCTGGTCTGTTCTCCACATAACAATTTAGAAGCATACATCTGGTCATGCCATTTTCCTATTTCCCTTTGCACTTAGACTTAAGAATCCTGAAGAATCTCTTTGCTGGATTGTCCTCTCTGAGCAGAGTCCTGCCGGAGGTACAGCCCAAGCATGCTTGAATAAAGTCACTCCTTTGTTTTTTGCAAAAAAAGAAAGAATCCCTTTGCTGGTGGGTTTGATCCCGGCCAGGGCCTGCTAAACAACGACAATTGCAACAAAAAAACAGCCAGACTTTGTTGTGGGCACCTGTAGTTCCAGAGACTTGGGAGGCTGAGGCAAGAGAATCGTTTAAGCCCAAGAGTTTGAGGTTGCTGTGAGCTGTGATGTCACAGCACTGTACCCAGGGTGACAGCTTGAGACTCTGACTCTATGGCACTCTAGGGTGACATAGTGAGACTCGGTCTCAAAAAAAAAAAGAATCCTTACCTGCCTTTTTAGGTTGCTTCTGGTATATCCTTTCTTTCTTCTTCCCACCTTAAGAGTTTTGTCATTTACTGTTCATTCTAACTGAAGTGCTTCTCTTCTCCCCACCCTCATTCCTGTGTCTCCCCTGCCCCAGCCAGCTCCTTTGCATCTTCCAAGACAGCTATGTGCCAGGCACTCTACCTATTATAATAGCTAATGCTTTTTATCATTTGTCATGTGCCAGCACTATTCTAAGTACTTTGCTTGGATTTCTCGTCTTAGCCTCATAAGAAACCTTATAAAATAGTAACTATTATCCCTGAGAGGAAGGCATAGAGAAGTCATTTGCCTGCAGTGTCACGGCTAGTAACTTAAAGAGCTAGAATTGGATCTGTTGCACTGTATTATATTGTACATAAATCATCTCATTGATACCTCCCTTTCTACAGTTGTGGGAGGATGCTTAGAAACTACCATTCCAGTTTTTTATAGCGAGGAAGCAGTCACAGAGCAGAGGGTCGCCTAAGGTCATACTGCTAGTGAATGACAAGAAAGGTTAAGTCTCAGGGCTCCAAGGTCTATGGTTCTTTCCACTAACCCGAGTGTATTAAGTTAGTATATTTAAGTATAAGTAAATTGAAATAATTATGGTAAAAATATATGTGAGCTTTTACATAATTTCCTTCCTCCTTTTTTTCCCAAATGACTTTTCATTTATGGATCTTTTTAAAAATTCTGTTCTGAAACCTTCACACTACCTCACATATTTCATATAATTATAACATCTTTTAAATGAAATCTCTAGTTTTACTTTTCATAGCCTATTGATTTTTTACTTAAAAAGTACACCTGTAATCCTAGCAGTCTGGGAGGCTGGGGTGGGTGGATAGCTTGAGCTCACGGGTTTGAGATCAGCCTAGCAAAAAGGTGAGACCCCCCATCTCCACTAAAAATGGAAAAACTGAGGCAAGAGGATCACTTGAGCCCAAGAATTGGAGGTTGCTATGAGCTATCATGCCACGGCACTTCACCCAGGGTGACCGCTTGAGATTCTGTTGCAAAAAAAAAAAGTAGCATAGCATGAGAATGTCTTGATACAAAGAAGATAAAAAAATTTTAAGTAAATGAAAATAATTTTAACAAAAACTATTCCTATACTCAACTATTTTGAAATCTACTTAACTATTCTCAAATCCTTAGTAAATTTCCTTGAACTTTGTAATACCTGTGGAGTAGCATGCAGAATTTGCAAATAGAATTATTTGTTGGAAAACTTGAAAGTTCGAGAAAAGTTACTATGGCTGCTCAATACCTTTCTATAGGGAAAGACCAGCAGCAATTCCTATAGAAATCAAAAGCATTGACGACACTTCAAATTTTGATGACTTCCCTGAATCTGATATTTTACAACCAGGTAAGACTATCTGCAGTGTAACTTATGTTGTTGGAAGTCTGTGAAGGTGCTGACATGTCACTAATGAGATTCCCTTGTTCTTGGTTAACATTTCTATCTTTATAGTGCCAAATACCACAGAACCAGACTACAAATCCAAAGACTGGGTTTTTCTCAATTATACCTATAAAAGATTTGAAGGGTTGACTCAACGTGGCTCTATCCCCACCTACATGAAAGCTGGGAAATTATGAATGAAGATCACATTCGCCCACAACCAAGAGAACTCAGGTAGCTGCATCACCAGGCTTGCTTGGCGTAGATAACAATACACTGAAATACTCCTGAAGACGGTGGTGCTTATTGACTAAAAGAGGAAATTCTACAGGATTAGGATTTCTAAGACTACTACAGGAATTGGTTGGCAGTGCCAGCTGGCTTTTTTTTTTTTTTTAATATTTTATTATTTTTGTTAACTTTATTATACGAAGGTACTGGAATAAAAGGAGAGTACATCCCTTTCTAACTGCACTGCCTACATGCATATTAAGGTCCATTCTGCCTGTGTGTGCCGTGGCTTTGAACTGTAACACCTCTAATCAATTCAGGAGAAACACATATCATATAAAGCAACATAGGCTCACCTGTGGGTAACACTGCAGTATTGCTGTTTTACTGCAATTCTTATGGGTCTACATAATCAGTAAAAGCCATCCTCCATAGTTGGTGTTAGAACATTTGCCCTATTGGTTTGGACATCTGTAGAATACATATGACAATTTCTGTAATGAGTTTTGGGAATTTTAAAAGAAATACACTGGTTCTTTAAAAAGTAGAATTTATCATCAAGTTATTACACAAACTCTACAGTAAGGAATGACAGGTTTATAATAAGGAAGAGAAAGTTTAACACCTTCACCCAAGCACTCCACTAATATATTTACCTTGCATTCAGAAATACGGATGACCTTTATATACATAGTCTGTATACGCATAGGGAGATGTACTATATTATCTAAAAAGTAAAGTTGCTTTTCTTTTGACAAGAGGACTTCTTTTTTAACAAGAGGACATGGTATTATTTTATTTGATTATCATGAGTTGAATTTAAGAAATGATCATGAAAGGCTGCTTGTAGAACTAGTGTATTTTTATTAAACTATTTTTTTAAATGTCAAACTTCTGATCATGTAAATGGACTTGTAGAGAACAAAATGCTATTTACTTTGGTTTTCTAGAAAGTTGTTAACATATCATGGCTGGTTAACTTTTATTCCTTTGGATGAAAAGTTTTCTTTGATAGTACTTGTATTATTGTGCCATTATTTTCTTATGCTCCAAATGTACCAAAGATCCTGAAACACAGCGGATGTTCACAACTGAGTAGAATGTTACTCCTGTAGGAATGCTGTATTCAGACGTGACAGATCTTTGATTGAGGTCAGCTTATTCAAGGGCAATATTGTTCATGTTTAGCTACATCACTGTGGTTGATATAGATGGAATGAACAAAGTAAGTAAATGCAGGCTGGCAGGGGGGGTTGCCATTAGAGGTTAATGTCAACATCAAATTCTTTGGGTATTTCCCTAAGAATTAAATAATCTTTTCTAGCTCAGTATTTTAATTCTAATTTAAACAACTCTCTGAGGTTTTTATTTCCTAAGTACTAGGTGAGGAATAATACTTTAGCAAAGAATGGCCTGATAATTTGTCTGAACTGTTAATTGATAAAATACTTTAAAGATACGATAATTATAACCATTACAAATGATCTGTGATCAAAATCTAAAGTGATGATTTATTTGTAGGAATGTCTTCCTAATGGGGAAGAATTGCATAGGAGTATTACACAAATCTACAAAAAGCTTTTATAAGTATTGCTGCTAGGTAGCGCCACAGTGTTTTAATGAGGCCATCCTGTCCCACCATACACACACACACACACACTTTTTTTGTTTGTTTCTTTTAAGTATTTATTGAGTACTTACTATGTGTTCATCTAATAGTTCATCTCCATTTTTCCAGTCTGGATCATGTGACTAAATATTTGGGAGAGAGAGCTATTAAAACTCTAGGGTTATTTCAATTTCACTAAACTCTAATTTTTCTAATCATAACTGCCTTTATTTAAAAAAAAAAAAATCTTGAATTTCTACTGCAGTTAATGAGATTTTCTCACCTGCCACATTACCCCTTTTTTTGAACAAAAGACTGTTTTTGCTGGTGTGATCATGAGTAATCTATGAGGAAAGTACAACATTCTCTTGTTCTACAATGGTAACTTTTCTAGTGCAGAAAATATCATTAATTCAAGTTGACAGAGACTGAAACGGATATACAGGAATTGAATTATCTAAGTTCACTTTTTAATTGGATAGGACTAGAGCATTTTAGTTTTGATTTTCCTCATTCTTAATATCAGAAGGAACTTGGAAATAGTTATAATTTCTTGGCAATGGAAGGGCAGTTCTGAAAGCTTACTTTTAAGTCTCATTCTTCCCTGGAGTTAACAGAGTGATTCATAATCTTTGGGGTTTTCTCCTCATCAAAAGCATTTCTTAAGTGCCTATCTAAAAGCAATTAAAGACTGTGTCTGTCCTTTGGAAGCTGAGAATTTGATTCATGATGCAAATTAACTAGATAATTTGCAGGTACCCTTGACACTGAAGTTTCCCTATTATACATTTCCCATATTTCAGGTGAATCATTTAATTTAAATAACAAAACCCTATCTAATCAACTGGGCATAATGACATTTTCTTTAAATTAGACTCTATTTTGAATTAAAAGTTTTATTATAAACTGTGTGTTTTTGGTTTTTCTAAGTATATAGAAAGCTTGTATAATTCAGATTTATCAATTTCCTGATTTAATGTAGACTTTGACTTTTTTATTAAAAACCTTTATATTAAAGCAAGTTATGTTATTTTTCTTGTATGCATTTATTATTAACATACTTTAAATCTTTAAATGTGTTGAAGCATAGTGTTGTTTGCAAATAAGGAATTGCTTATAAATCAGCCACTTCTGAATGGAGGATAAAGCTGATTTAGTAAGCTATTTAGTTGAATGGAAAATAACAAATGTGGAATATTAAAAATATTCTTTGGTTGCTAAGGTTTAAGGCAGTGTTTCATTTATGTCTATAATAGCATATTTTTCTGTTCTTTGAATACCTGCATATCTTTGTGTAAATCTTTAAATTTTAAAATATTTTAAGTTTTAATTATTTTTGATTTTTTTTGTAGAAAACTTTTAGATAGTCTCTATTGATAGAAGAAATAGCTATCTATCTTTTGATGATCCACAAATAAATGAATTGAGATTTTAATCTGTAGAAGTCCCTGGCTACTAAACACATTCTTTTTTTTGAATTGTTAAAATTCAGGACATTGAAAATTACTGTTTTGCTACAACCATGATTATCTCCCCTTTGTCTTTATTTAAATTTTACTTTCTCTTTAGAAGTGCACTTATTTCTGAAAAATCTTAGTGAAACACTTAGAACAAATATAAATATGAGATACTTGGGACTACTAGAGATACTTTAGATTTTTATGAAAAAATGTCAGGGGATATTGTTGCTATAAAAAGGGATAAAGTAATAAAAATATATCTTAGCTATTTTTTTAAAAGCAATATAATCCAACAATTGTCTAGAAAAATAATCATCAGGCTATTGAGTTTGGTGTTCACTTACTGAGTTTCAAAAAAATGTGTTGGTGGCCTGAGGGCTTTTTCATTGAAGGTAAGAACAGAATAAAAACTATGTTTACAAAATTTCTGTTGGTGAGGTTTTCTTGGTTTTATTTTTGAGTTTTGGGATAGCTGTTATCCAAAACTCAAGAAAGACTATTTTGTAAATGTAAATTACTAAATAACTTTTACACTTGAAAAATCACATCAAGGAATAAAATAAATATTTGAAGTTTACATTAAAAATGTCTGTTTAAATCTGCAGCTAAAAACATACTGCTACACAAGCCATAAATGATAATTTTAGGTACTTGCTGGGAATATAACTTATATACCACAACCCCACTTGGTCAAAACAAAATAGCAAGCAGTAAATTGAAAATGCTTCAAAACAGTATAAAAATATATAAATGGCCCAGGTACCATTACCTCCTGTTTCATGGAAGATGCTTACAGTCAGTCATAATAACAGTAATACTTTCTCCACTGAGCCCAGTGGGAGCCAGTAGAATCCCATTCAGCCTTGTGTTCCAACTGTTCCCTGATGTCATTTGAATAATGCCATTGTAAGACAGAATAGTGAAAACAAGGAATGACACAATTTGGGTGTTGTGGCCCAGAGACTCTAAATTTATCTTTCGTTTGTTTGTTTTTAGTTTTGGCTGGGGCTGGATTTGAACCCACCACCTCCGGCATATGGGGCCGGTGCCCTACTCCTTTGAGCCACAGGCGCCACCCCTAAATTTATCTTTCAAAAGCATCTACTGATTCAAAGAACTTATATTTGTATACAAAATGCCTTCACTGAACATTATTCATTTTATTTCTTCCAACTACTCTGTAAATAAACATAATTACCATATTTGATAGATGTTTGTGAACGTGAGGCTGAGTGATGGTGACCTAGCGAAAACACAGGTCATAAAGTGCTCTTGAATCCACATCCAGTGTTCCTGCCACCCCAAATCATAGAGTGTGCGTCACTACCTCAGAACACAAGGGGTCACGGTGACAGTTATTACTTTGCATACTTTTGACTACAGTTGACAGAAAACGCAACTAAAAACAGCTTCAACAATAATGAAAATGATAAGTCACATTAAGACACAAGGTAGAAAGCCTCCAGGGTGGTCACTTTAGCATCTCAAAAACATTACCAAGGAAGCTGGTGTGGCACGTGCCTGTGGTCCCAGCTGCTCAGGAGACAGAGGAGAGTTGCTTGAACCTAAGAGTTGTAGGGTAGCCTGGACAACATAGTGAGACCCTGTTTTTAATCTCTGTACTTGGCCATCAGAGTGTTGGCTTTGTCCTTGGTCTTGTTTTCTCAGGGAAGCTAAACTGCTACAGAGACTCTTTGTTTAGTTTGTTTGTTTTCCTGAGACGGTCTGGCTCTGTTGCCCAGGCTGGAGTGCAGTGGCATCATCATAGCTCACTGTACCCTCAAACTCCTGGGCTCAAAGGATCTTCCTACCTCAGCCTCTTTGTAGTTGGGACTGTTGGTGTGTTGGTGTGTGTGCCACCACACTGGTTAATTTTTTTTTTTATATGGAGAGGGTCTTGCTGTGTCACTCAGGCTGGTTTTGAACTACAGGACTCAAGCTGTCCTCTCACTTTGGCTTCCCAAAGTACTAGGATTATAGGTGAGAGCCAACATACCCAGCCTAGAGATTTTTTTTCTTTTTTTTGCAGTTTTTGGCCGGGGCTGGGTTTGAACCCGCTACCTCCGGTGTATGGGGCCAGCGCCCTACTCCTTTGAGCCACAGGCACCGCCCCAGCCTAGAGACTCTTAAACATCAACACACACATAGGGCCTTCAAGAAACAAACTATTCTTATGCCCTCTTTTCAAGAGCATTCTGAATAAGACTTACTGCCCCTGAGTGCATTACCTGCCCATTCCTAAGCCAGTACCTGGTCCAGCAACTGACTTGAAATTAATCAAGATTCATTCACATTCCTAGTACTGGAGTGGGGCTCACATAAAGCACGTACCCCCCTGAAACCAGAACCTAATTAGGTTTTTCTTGACAAGCTACCAGGTAGTCAAAAGGGTGCCACATAGTTTTAGAGCAGTGAAGCCACTGCTCCTAGATTCTGTTGTATCTGCTGTTGCCTACATACAAACTGAACGTTAGTCCATTG
Organism: Loris lydekkerianus; assembly: GCA_963574355.1. Lineage (NCBI taxonomy): Eukaryota > Metazoa > Chordata > Mammalia > Primates > Lorisidae > Loris > Loris lydekkerianus. The sequence goes on from CAUYPK010135141.1 coordinate 27,810, forward strand.
ACATCTCTCCTGACCCACCTGTAAAACAGTAGAACACTGTGCCAGACCACGGCTCAGCTGCTTGGATCTCAGGTTTCTTGTCCTTTGGTGGGTCTCAGAAATAGGGTTGGTGTCTGTAACTTGATGTACAGAAAGGATAGCTGGGTGGCCCAGTGACCAGGTCTTTGTTCTCTTTTATTAATATTGTTATTATTATTATTATTATTAAGTCATAGCTGTGTACATTAATGCGATCATGGGGCACCATACACTGGTTTTATAGACCATTTGACACATCTTCATCACACTGGTTAACATAGCCTTCCTGGCATTTTCTTAGTTATTGTGTTAAGACATTTACATTCTACATTTACTAAGTGCCACATGTACCCTTGTAACATGCAGCGCAGGTGTAATCCCACCAATCACCCTCCCTTCACTTTCCTCCCCCCTCCCTCTCCCCCTTCTCCCTATTCTTAGGTTATAACTGGGTTATAGCTTTCATGTGAAAGCCACAAATTAGTTTCATAGGGCTGAGTACACTGGATACTTTTTCTTCTATTCTTGAGATGCTTTACTAAGAAGAATATGTTCCAGCTCCACCCATGTAAACATGAAGGAGGTCAAGTCTTGGTCTTTTTAGTGTTTCCACTATCCCTCCTACCCCTTATTCATCAGAGAAGATGATTCTGCATAGAGTGCTGTGGCATCATAGCTCACAGCAACCTATTGGGAGGACTGGCAAGGACCTGGAACACCATGCATGCTTTAAGAGTATCCAAAACTGGCTCCGTGCCCATAGCTCAGTGGTTAGGCCATGGGCCACATACACCAGGGCTGGTGGGTTCAAACCTGCCCTGGGCCTGCTGAACAACAACAACAACAACAACAACTACATCAACAACAAAAAAGTAGCTGGGTGTTGCGGCAGGCATCTGTAGTCCCAGCTACTTGGCAGGCTGAGGCAAGAGAATTGCTTAAGTCCAGGAGTTTGAGGTTGCTGTGAGCTGTAATGCCATGGCACTCTACCAAGGGTGACACAATGGGACTCAAAAAAAGTGTCCACAACCTGCAAAAGTATGTACTAGTTGAGCTCTTGACACTTTAACACACACACACAATTTATGGGAAAAATAAACAAAGCAGTGATCCCACATATAAGAGATCTGCAAGCTATGCCCTTATTCTTGTCCTAAGATTTTGCCTCCTTGTAGTTTTCTTGAAATTGTGGTGTATTGCTACTTGTGTCTTTGGCTAGTAGAAATACTGCCCAGCCCTCCCAGACATACACTAAGTGTATGCATATCCCATGCAAAAACAAAATTCATTTAGACAACTTAAAGCAGCATTTCCTACAGTAGAATACTCGACAACCATTTCAGTATCAACTAAAGTGCTTATTTGAAGTAAGGTTTGAAAGTGTCTCCAAACCTACTCAACCCAAATTCTGTGTCTTATCATTCACATTGAACTTTGGGAACTGCAGAGCTAAGGGAAACAGGAAACAATAACTGATCAGTGGTTACTGTAAGAACATCTATATAAAGTAACGATGTACAGTAAGTAAAATATAAAAGTCAATACTTACAGCCCTGGTGGCACATAGTAGGTGCTCAATAAATATTTGTGAACAGATGAATGACTGCAATTTGCAGGTTGCCTTAATTTCCATCTAAAGCTAATCTCAAAATGTTTGCACTGTTAATAAAAACACACAAAGAACTTCAAAAGTATTGAAAAGGATGTAGCTTTTGTTGAAGTTATTTTCCAGGGAAACACTGTAAGAGGACTTGTATTATCCAGTGAAACTCCCTAAATACCCTTTGAAAAAGTCTCAAATTTCCACCCCTCCAGCAGCTGTTCCACCTCCTTAACAGCCTCTCTTGTTCTCTCCTCTGCTTGGCTATACTCTCCTGCAATTACCTTCTCTGCTTCTCCTCCCTTTTTACGCCAAATTCAAGCTGATCTTTCTTGTGCCAGTCGCCCACCATATGCCTCTCTCTTGCTCTAAACACATAGGGGTCTTTTGGCTTCCCTATTTCTCCAAACTGCACTCCCACTCATCAACATGTTTAGTAAATTCAAGCATCTTCCCCAGGACTTGCCCTCCACAGGATGCTAGAAGTGGGGTAGGAAGAAGGGTAATTTTAAATATTATTTTCCCTAGTCACTTAGGAGCTCACTGACGGGTAGTTGGCAATTATTTTTATGCATCATTGGGGAAAGCAGCATTACATCCAAAGCAGATGTATTTTTCTTTTTGTCCTGGATGAAATAAAACATCTAAGTGGCCCTAAGGGGACCCCAAACTCAATTATACTATTGCAATCCCAGCAGGAAGCTGGAAAGGATAGGACTTTATAGTTTGTGAGACAGTGGTTCCTCATTCCAGGCGGGCCAAAGGATCTTTGCTCCATCTTTAAAATAGCACTGTTCTTGCCTGAGTACTTGCCAATGAAAACAAAATAAACAAACTGGGTGGCACCTGTGGCTCAGTGGGTAAAGTGCCCCCCCCCCCATATACGGAGGGTGGCGGGTTCAAACCTGGCCCCGGCCAAATTGCAACAAAAAAATAGCTGAGTATTGTGGCAGGGCGTCTGTAGTCCCAGCTACTCCGGAGGCTGAGGCAAGAGAATCGCCTACGCCCAGGAGGGGGAGGTTGCTATGAGCTGTGCGATGCCATGGCACTCTACCGAGGGTGATAGTGTGAGACTCTGTCTCTATAAAAAAGAAATAAAATAAAAAATAATAAACAAACTAAGTTCACTCAAGTGTAAGCAATGATTCCTGGAGAGCAAGGCTGCTCCCCTAGGCTTTTGGCAGGGGAATGGTGTTAACCAGAAGGAACTGCACCGTGCATTCTGCAAATCAGGTTTCAAGTCACTTTTCTCACATTTTTCCAAAGGATAAGTATTAAAAAATCACTGCTTGGAAATAAGGGATTACCTTCTTAGCTAGTTGGCAAGATACTGTGTGGCCCTCCACCTCTGCCTTATCCTGTGGGGCACATAACTATTAAAAAACCACCACCACTAAAACATGTCTTAGAAAGCAAAGCTGTAGAACATAAAGGAAAAAAGACAAAACAGCAAGGAGGATTTAAACTTGAACCTAGGGGGATCACATCTGAGAGTGATTTGCCCCACAGAATCCGGGGCTTCAGCTTTGCGTGGGCGTTACGCTTTCTGCTTCAGTATTTTGGATTCCGGAGTCCTCCTTTCTCGCTTTCAGGCTTCTGCTGGAAGTGAATCATCTTTTCTAAGAAATGAGGAGGGCAGTGATTCACAGGCAAGCTTATTGGACACCGTCATTCCAACTCCTGAGAAGGAGACCTGACGGTCACGGTCTGGCATCTGCCATCTATGAGTGATTCGGGCCTAAGTATTCATCATCTCCGAACCTGTTTCCGTACTGGTAACACAGGAATTCAGCGGTCGTTTGGGGGTGCACCGAGATGATAAAAGGGAAAAGGCACTGTGACCAAGACGTACAGAACAGTTGTGTGCATTTTAACCAAGGTCTCAGCATTTCTGCTTCATAATCAAGCCCTTTCTGAGCTGCAAGCAGAAATTGGTGTTGGTAGAATTGGGTTTGGAGTTCCAAGTCAAAGCTAGCAGTGAAATGTTTGAAGAACGGTTTTGAGAAGGGATGTGTCTTGGTGTCTGTTACTGAGGGCAGTACAGTTTTTAGTACTTTGTTCTACCTCTGGCTGCGTAAAGTCGCAGTCCCTACCTGAGCCTGCAGCAGTTTTCTGCGGTCGTGCCGACTTCTGCTGGGAGCGCACCTGCAGCCCCGGCCCAGACTCGGTCCTCTGCCGGCACAGGCGGCTACTCAGACGCTGTAACGGAGTCCTTGTAGGAAGGGTTTAGCTGGTTGACGCAAAACCTCGGTGTTTTCTCTGCCGTTCCTTTCCTCTACTACTTCAACTAGGCAAACTGTAATCAGAGAATCATGCTAGGGACCCGTGGAAGGGGAGTGAACCAATGAGTTCCAGAAGCGTCAGCATAGGATGTAGGGCCGTCCAGTGATCCCCAAAGGATCTTGCTTCTGGGTTTACGCAACTGTTTCAAACGGCTTCCTCGGTGACCCTCTCTCTGTCACCGGCCTCTCGTCTCTGCAGGTAAGCCCCTCTCGAAGCAGAAAGGGGCAGGGTCCGGGAAGTCGCTCTTCCAGCACGCCCCACCTGCGCCCTCCGCTACTCCACCAGGCTTTGAGCTGCTTTCATCCTTTGCCTTTTCCCCCAAGCGGCTACAACTCCACTCTCCGGAACACTCAGACAAAAAGGCTTAGTACGATCTTGGAAGCCCGTTTTCAATAGGCGGGTTTCTAGAAAGCCTCAGCCACCTCTCCGCGCGTTGCCTCTTGCAGGAGGGGTCGGCGGGGCGGTGCCCGCTCGCTGCCCCGCCCAGCGCCCGGGTCCCCGGCTCCAGCCCGGAGCCCCGCGGCGCGCAGACCGGCGGGCGGGGAGCCCCAGTCCGCATGCTCCGTGGCCGCGGCCGGCCGGGCGGCGAGGTGGCGACGGCTGCGCGCCCCGGGGCTGCAGTGGCGGCCGCCGCGGCTCCGGGCAGAGCCCCGCGGGTCTCCGCGCCCCTGCTCGGGGGCCGCAGCGTGGGCCACGGCAGGGGGCCCCGAGGCTCCTCCAGCTTGCAGCCCCGGGGCTGCGGAGCCGGCCGGGTGGCTCCTGCGATGGCTGCGGAAGAAGAGGCTGCGGCGGGAGGTGAGGCTGCGGGCGGCGCGCCGGCGGAGGCGGCTCCAGGTGGGCGCGGAGCTCCGGACGCGCCGGGGCCATTCCCGGCCCCCGCTGGGGGCGAGCGGCCGGCTCCGAGACGCCAGGTCTGCCCACTTGACTGTGGGCTAAGGGCCCGCGCCGTCCCCTCGGGCGCCGCGTCACCTTCCCGTGGAGTCCGGGACGAGGCCATGCTTTGGGGCACAGGTGTGGCGCGGCGCCCGGCGCGTCCCCGGGGGGCTGGACGCGGCGAGGGAAGCCCCGATGGCCGCCGGCTCCACGGGCTGCGCGCAGCCGGCCGCCTTGGCCTCGGGCCGGAGGTTGTGGCGAAGGCGAGCGGGCAGGAGACCACCCTCCCTGTGGTCAGCAGCCTCGGTCCGCCCCCGGTGCCCACCTCGGCGTCCGCAGGCGCTGCTGCGTGCACTTTTTAGATTTCTTCTTTCTTTTGTATAAACCAATTGACATCAGCTGCGTAGGAAGCTCGGGTTCTTTCTCCTGGGAATTGAAAACACAGGCTTCCATTCCTGGCTTTCCAAACCGCTGCGCTCGGGGGCGGGCATGTGGGCACGTGGGGGCCGCCCCTTCGCGCTGACCGCACTCGGGAACCGCAGCCCTCGGTGCGCGACCGCGGCGAGTCTTCCCGTTACGGCTTCCTCAAAGCACCAGTGGAGTTCGCCTGGTTTATTTTGGTGAATCGAGTTGGAAGTTTGGCCGTGCCTTTTCCCTCTCACTAGTACTGACGGGTGATAGTCTGTGGTTTCCCAGTTGAGCCCTTTGAGACCACGACTCACGATTATGAAATGATTATAAAATAGCTGTTATTTAAGTCCAATAGGAGGCAGGGGGAAAACCCAAATTCCTGAAGGAGGACTGGCCGAGAAGTTTGGGGAAACAATTGATTTTTTTTTTTTTTTTTGAAATATGGTGATAGTTTTAGATTATCTCCTTTGAAATAAGGAGATGGCTTTCACAATTCTAATACAGCTGTGGAAATTTAGATCCTGAGGAAATTTCAAAAATTCTATCATTTGAATATTTGTCGCCTTAGATAAACCCTTTGTTGGAAAGAGGAGCTGGTGCGGGTATATAGTGGTCAGGTCAGACACCCTCTCTGCCCAGGCTTGTGACTGAGCTCTGCCCTGTACTGACAGTGTCACCTGAATTATTGAAAGTCCCTTTGCTTTAGTTTCCTCATCTGTAAAATGGGGGTAATGACAGCATCTGCCTTATAGGATTTTTAGGGTTGAAGGAGGTATGAAGACATGGAAAATGCTTACCCCAGCACTTGGGAAATAATAAGTGCTCCATAATTAACTTACGGTTCCAGTTTCCTTTGGGTGGAATTAATAAGTCATAGCTAGTCCATTATGAAAGCGTTGTCCTGTGTGAGTTAAAATTGGCCAACTGAAAGAATATTGGGCTTTAATGGGGGGAAAAGGGAGAAAGTGGACCCTCTAATTCAAAGAGCAGCTTTTCCCAAATAAGTCTTATGGACTGATGACATTTTAGATGCTTTATTACTATTTAGCTGAATACCTAATGTGAAGTTGGGAATTAACAGAATTAATTTTTCTTAGTTCAGGTTAGCAAAGTTTCTCTTGGGCACGGGGGGAGCCAGCGAGTGTTGAGGACATACTGTGTCCCAGGCATTCCACAAGAGGTGCCTTTGTTAGTCTTTGTGACACGGGGTATTATCTCCATTTCACAGAAGAGAAAACTGAGGTTGGCCCCCGACCAGAACCTCTTCATACTTTTTTTCTTTTCTTTTTGGACAGAGTCTCACTTTGTCACCCTTGGCAGAGTGCTGTGGTATCACAGCTCACAGCTACCTCAAACTCTTGGGCTTAAGCAATTCTCTTGCCTTAGCCTCCAAAGTAGCTGGGACTATAAGCACCCACCACAACACCTGGCTATTTTTTTTTTTTTTTTTGGTTGCAGTTGTCATTGTTGCTTAGCAGGCCCAGCCTGGGTTCGAACCGGCTACCTGAGGTGTATGTGGCCAGCGCTCCACTGAAGGTTTCAGAAAGGTTCTTTCTTAAGACTAAAGGTGCCGCCCAAGTCTGTGGCTTTTGCCTGTGCTGCTCTCCTTTCTTTGCATCTGACCTGGTGATGCTATTGAACAGGTGTGCTCACTTCCAGACACACCTTTAAGAGTGGTAAAAAATATATATTTTACTTCTTTGTCCTAGTCCCAGAGGGAAAACAAGGCCTAGATAGCACGCTCAGGGCCATGTGCTTCTCACGCAAAATCTGTGCACATTCCTTTTGCTTGGGCAGTTTGACATTAGGGCCTTTATGGTAAAAATGAAAATCTGAAACTGATGGTAATTGGAGGGGGAAAACCTTTGGAGCTGGTTTTGAAGGTGGCCACCAATAATTAGCGGCACTGAACATCACTGCCTGCTCACTAACATTTTTTATAGGCTTATGGTAAACAGGGAGATTGACCATGCTGCCAAGTGACTGGGCGTCCTCCTGGTAAATGATTCCAGAATCCCTGGAGTTAGGGAGAGGAGGGGCTTGGGGGATCAACACATTTTTAAGACTGACTACCAGAGATGGTCTTTAGTCCAGGCATCTCTGGGGCAGCTTTCTCACTTTCCTTTTTCTTATATCCCAGTGTTTCCACCTGAGCCATTATCAGATCCAACTCTTGTAGGTGGAGTTCTGCAATTACACTGGCTTAAATTTATTTTTGTGACTCAGAAATCAAGTCATGTCCCAATCAACTTTGCATAAGCTCTTGTTTCTGGCCTGGATCCTTAGGCAAAATTTCAGCCGAAAATGTATTACTCAAGATAAATCAGGATGGGCTAATTACTTTTCACATATTGAAAGGGGAAGAAAGGGAAAGAAAAAGAGAAGGGAAGGGAGGAGTAAGAGGAGGGAAGAGAAGGAAAGAGAAAGTAAAGAAAGAAAAGAAAGGGGAAGCCGGGAGTGAAGGAAGAAGGGAAGAAGAGAGGGGAGGGACCCCTCAGTGTTCGATTCTGGGAAAAACAAGAAATTGATGTTTTAAATATATAGGGAAAACAAAAATATTAGTAAAGATAACACAGTTATTTCACTTTGCTTTTATTCCTGTTTCTAAAAAGCATGACGTCTTTCTGAGCTATATTGATTATGGCAACCTTTTGAAATCTTTCTCTTTATGTAATAGGAAATCATAAAATAAGCTAATCGTGTTTCATTCCAGTAGCCCTAATTTGAGTTGTCCCATCTAGTTCGCTTTTCCATGGTGACAGCTGAATTACTCAGGTGCTTGGGATCTGGGTCATTAGTTAATGTCAGCATTGTCATCTGCTCAGAAGGTTGCAGGTGCCTAGAGGAGGTCAGGGTCCCTGAGACATCTGCCTGTTTTGTGAGACAGTGATTTCCTGTCATGGTTTTTGCACGTGTGCTCCTGGAGTGCCCGCCCACCACCACCACCACCACCTCCACATCCCAGCGCTTTGGAGCCCTCTGCCTTACTCATTCCTTCTCAGTGGCAGGACACTGTGAGCTGGGACCAGAGGTGGAATATGTTCTCTTTAGTAGCCGGCAATATTTTTAGGTATTTACCGATAATTTATATAATAAAATGCTTAGCTATGCATGCTGCACACCTGTCTTATTCTCTTACGTGGGTGCTGTGGCATTTACTGGTCCCTGGTACACGCTGTTTATATTATATTGCGTTAGGCTGTAATACCTCATTTACCCAACTTTTTAACTTTAAATATTTTTAAATGTCTCAAAATCAGTCCAGTTTTACAGTATGAAAAATTTTATCTGAAATATACTTAAATGTTGGTTGGCATGATACGAAATTTGCCATTTGTGTAAGTAAATTATTGGCATTTAGTTTTTCTACTCTTTAATCTTACGGTTTACATCTCTAGATAGTATCTGTACAGAGAGATTAAAAATAAAGAAGGCTAAGAGTGAAGGAAATGTAAGAATCATTACACTCTTAGGCTTGCATTAAAGGATAGTTAGCGTTGAAGGTTAAGGTTATTGCCATAAAACAGTAACTTCCCAGGCATTCACAATGTTGACTTACAGTATTTCATGTGTTTTTTAAAGTAGATAAGAAATAAACTTTATCCCATTTTCCAAGCTTATGGCTGGGAGAGGAGAAAATCGTCTCCTAGCTTTCTCTTCCAAAACACTTTGTGTCCCCTCCTATGTCCTGTGGGCCGTGATGTGGGGGGGGGAGGGTCTGCCTTTCCTTTCCCTTCTGCTTCCCCATCCACAGGTCTCTGCTCCAGCCTTGGCTGTTCCTGGAAGGCCCCTGCCCTCTGGATGGTCTGCATAATCTTTACCTATCAGGCTTGAAGGCCAAGTACAGGTGGCATTTCTTTTGAATGTCTTAGAGGTATGTTATAAGACTTTTAAATGTTGGGCATGTGATTTCCAGTTTTACTGTTTATCAGCCATGTGGCCTTGGCCAGATTATTTAACTTCTCTGAGCCTCATTTTCTTATCTATAAAAGGAAGATAAAAAATACCTAACTTGGAGGGTTGTTGTGGGGGCCAAATGAGATAATAACTGCACACTCTTTAGTAAATGCTGACCTTCAGCACCTGATGTTTCCTCTTTTCCTCATGAAACTTTCCTGGAACTTCCCCCTCTAAATTTAAGTGATTCTGGTCTCCGATGTAGGTTTTTTACATTGGTTCCTGTCTGCCACAAGTTTTTTTTGTAGGTTTCTTAGCTCCACCTTAAGTTGCACATTCTTAGGAGGGCCCGGTTGCTTCTTACTCATCTTTACGATCTCCAGTTCCTTGTACAGATTAAGTGCTTAGTAAAGGTTTGTAGATTTTGAGTGGTTGATGATTTGTCTAAGGTGTGGATAGTGTTCGTTCATTCATAATGGATCCAATAAGTACATACTTACCCTTATCTAAGCAAACGGATGTGGAGAGATGGACAGAGCCAGAGAAGGGGTTATAAAGAGCTTATAAAATAGGTTAGTTGGGGTGAGAAATGCTGCCAAAAGGTTTGTAATACAAGATGGAACATGGCAGAATATGTAGGCTAATTGCCAGGAGTTAACCACCTCTCCCAGGGTTGGGGGAATTATATCTAGTTCATGAAGGAAGAGATCATAGAAGGCTTTCAGAAAGGGCTTTTTAGTCCTTGTGGAAAGATAACTTTTGGAGAAGCAGTGAAGAAGAGGGTCTCTTGGGACAGAATAGGCATAGAAATGGAAAAATCACCAGTGACATGCTTCCAAGGACTGATGTTGGCATCCTTTGGCTTTGGGTAGGAATACTGAAAAAAGGAAGAATGGGCCTCCTGCAGCTGCATCAGTCATGTTGTGCCGGCTTCCCCTCCCAGCTCTGTGATGCGCTATGGACAGTTAACACAGAAAGCCTGGGTTATAAGCAGGGGATTTTCCTCCTATACAGGAGGAAAGACATTTGCATCTTCTTGTGGTTCCAGGTGGGCAACAGAGCTTTTGAATCGCCTTGAAAGCTAATGGTGGTATCTCTCTAGTCAGGAAGAAAGCTGGAAAGCAGAGGTCCTGGTTCCTACCAGATAATTGGCTCTTAGGTCTTAGCCTTCACTCCAGGTCCCCTTCTTTCTTTCATGTTCTTTTCTTCCCCAGAAAAGCAGCTACTTACATCTTTAAATCCACTTCACCTCCTTTCTTCTGGAAAGCATCACAAGGACGATTTCATTTATTCCTAGTACAGCTTATTGGGAAGCAAGTGTCTTTACTTTGGACATCTGTTCAGCATGACCTATTTTCTCATCGTCTCTGTCACTCTCGTGCCCTCGATCTGGGTGGCATGTGCTCCAAGCATGCTTACCGGAGAGTGCACACAGCACTCACAGACCCTCCTGTGTAACTCCATGGGATAAAGCTGGCGACCCTCAGTGCTGGCTGCTGATACAAACACTTAATGATTTACAAACAAGGCTTACAAACAACAAGGAATCCAGAGCCCTGCATGTGAGAACATGCTCGTCATGTGAAAAGAACACTCATGGGCACACCAAAGTGTGGTGACATAAGAAGTTGTTCTTCTTTTGATTCCCATACAGTGCAGGGGAGCTCAGCTTAAAAGTTATTTATAAGCAGAAGTTCTGTATACATTAAAATACATTTTCATCTTTTTAATTAGGAGAAGAGAATATAGGCAGAATGTATTGTTGTGCCTAGAAGCAGTACCCAAGCTATATTTTATAGAAATATAGATTTTAAAAGATCAGTTTATGGTAGATGCAATTGAAATTGAATACTTGACAGAGCATCAATAGATGTTTAAAGGAATAAGAGATTGTCAGGATTGTTTTGTCAAAGATCTAAAGAAATGTTTTGATGAAATAATTGAACACGATCTCCAGCTCTACCTTTGTTCCCTGAACAGTTACTGTCTTCCTGGTTAGAGAATTAAATTTCCTCTCTGGTTTACATGGTACCCAAAGGTAGACTATGCTTATACTACCATGGAGACAGACAATATTGCCTTTGAAGAAGGCCATCTCTTCTTTAGTGAGTTACCCAGGCAACCACACTGACATAGAAAAGAGAGACCAAACCCAGTTTTCCTTGTATCGTGATGTTCGTGGCTTCTGTAGGACATTTCTCCTTTTTTTTAGTTTTTAACTTGATATGTTTAGCACGTCTGGCTTTTCACTTCCTTTCAACAATAATCATACCTACTTCTGGGATGCCTGGTTATAACCCAACAGCCTGATCTTAGAGGGACATTCAAATTCATACCTCACATTTTAGAAGGTGCCCAGAGTGATTTATTTATCCAAAGGTTTAGAATTTTTCTTAGCTATTTCTTTAGGAAGAGCCTGAAAGAAGGGCTAGATTCTGATCTCCATTGCTCCTATGGCATTTTTTTTTTTTTAATATTTATTTATTCTTTTGGCTGAGGATGGGTTTGAACCCGCCACCTCTGGCATATGGGGATGGCACACTACTCCGTTGAGCCACAGGCACCACCCCATCTATGGCATGTTTTATTGCTTTTAAAATACTGTTGTGTTTTAGTTCCTAAAATTTTGACATTTGCCTGCTGCATTCATGCTTCCTTTTTTTTATTTTAAAGGCTCTTTCCTTCTAGTTTAATTGCCCATTCAGTGAAAAGATACAGAAATATTTTTATCAACACCCATGTATTTTTTCCAACGTTAAACTGAAGATGTCTCGTCTTGTTGATAACAATTGTCAGGAACCAGGCATCCTTTACAGGCTCTGTGTAGAATTTGGCATGCCCAACAATCCTAATTAATATTCATCATGATAATGGCATACATCGCATCTTCTCTTTCCTCATAACCCGCAGGAATTGTATTTTGCGGGGCTGTATTTTCCCATGTAGAACAATGATGTCCCTCTTGGAAAAAACCTGCTGATGTTGAAAATGTTAAACGCTGCATTCTTCTTTTTCATGGGGATCAATCAGGCCTGGAACAAGTTAGGGGACTTTTCTGTTTCGATGTGGAAGTGAAATTCTGATGAACTGTGGTTTCTTGCTTGCTTTCACCCGCCCCTGGATTAGGTATAATGCCTGTGAAATGTTGGCCCTTTCTGGAATGGTTGTAGTCAGGGAAGCATTCTTCAGTGCTTACACCACTCTGATTATATTCCGCATCACAGCCGAGTGGTTTCCCGTGACTCCGATTTCCTTGTAGTCATCATGGGTGTTTCTGCTCCTTCTTTGCCCTATTTCAAAAGCTTAGCATGTGTCATTCTCACTCTTTGGTTCTGCAGAGGAGCTAATAATATTGAGCGTTTATTTACTATGCTCAGGGTTCTCAATGCTTTACGTGGTGGAATTCATTGAAATCTGCAATAACTCTGCTTTAAGGTAGGTTCTTTTATTGATCTGCGTTTCAGAGGAGGAAATTGAGGCACAGAGAATTTAATCAATACAGTGCCCCAAGGTTAAGGTTGCAGGGTCTAAACCCAGAGCTTTTCTCCTTTCACCCTGGTCCTAGGTTGCGTCCCTTTAATGTCTGCGAGGCATTTGGATCTGGGGCCATTTTTGTGAGTGCTGGTGTCTAAAACTGATCTTCTGTTTGTAGAGAGTATGGAATCCTGGCCTGCTTAGGCTTTGAGAGAATCAGAGCTCTTTGACCTAATAATTATCTGATGTTTGGCACGTGTATTAGTCAGGGTTCCACCAGAGGAGCAGAACTGGTAGGAGACAAGTATTAAGAAAGTAATTGCAAGGAATCAGCTTCTGTGGGCAAGCTAGGTAAGTCTGGAACATACAGGGAGGCGGTCAGTAAAGGCAGCTGAGACAGCAGGCTGGAACTACTGTACACGGGCAGAGTGTCTTTTCTTTAAGGAAGTCTCAGCTCGTTTTTTAAGGCCTTTCAACTGATAAAATCACGCCCACCCAGATAATTTCCCTTACCCAACAGATTATGGACTTTAATCACCCTTCCATAGTACCTTCACAGGAACACCTAGGTTAGAGGTCCACAGAATAACCAAGGACTGTAGCCTGGCCAAGTCGACACAACAAAGGTACCTCATTTCCCTGAGCCTCAGTTTCCTCATATGCTAAGGGGGACAATAAGCCTCAGAGGGTTGTTGTGAGGATCATATAAAATAGGATGTGTGAAGGGTATGGGGCCTCCATGTCAGGATTCATTAAAAGATTATTTGTGGCAGCTGTGGTCCCACCTACAAATAGTGACTTTATCCCCATTTTCGTCACCTTCTGGTTGTTCTGGTTCCCTGCAGTGGTTGGTTTCCTAGTGGTATTTCCCTGGTCTCTTGTGATCCATCTGTTTTTTTTCCTCATGAGAGTCTGAAGGTAGCCCATTCGCCTACATCTTTGAAAAATGTCTTGCTGGGGCAGCGCCTGTGGCTCAAAGGAGTAGGGCGCTGGCCCCATATGCCCGAGGTGATGAGTTCAAACCCAGCCCCAGCCAAAAACTGCAAAAAAAAAAAAAAGTCTTGCTGAATTCCAGACATGCCGTGTTTGTAACTTTCCGAGATATCTCAGTGCAGCACCACACCCTCCCCTTTCTAAAATGCACCCCCCCCTCCCCACTAAAAGCCGTGGGAGGGAGGACTGACTGCTTTCTGCAGTGACAGGGAAAGTCACTTTGAGTGACTTTTGTTCCTTCAAGGGTAGGACATATGTGAGAACTGTTTCTCCTAAAGAGGCTATGGTAGTGTTTAAGTTCTGTGTTTTTTTTCTTTTGTCTAAACTGCAATGTAACACACAGATAAGCATATTATTTTACCACTTTGAACCTCATTTTCTGAGCTGTGAGTGAATTAGGCAAGATAATTACTTCTGTTCTTTTTCCCTTCTATTAATCTTTTATTGCAAGTTACGAAAACCAGTTAAATGTGTGTTTTTAGGATTTTCTCCATATATTTTATAGTGATTTTTATCTTTAAGAGCAAAACTAGTTTATTTTTTCCACATCATACCAAATATTTAAAAGATAGTAATTATAGTTGAAGCTGATAATAAAAATTTGCTGTGAAAATCTTTTACTTTCCTACTTTGCCAGATGACAAAGTGTGAGGAAATGAAATTGGGAACTATTATAGTCTATTGGACCTGATGACTGTTTTCAGATGTCCTTATTCCAAACTCATCCAAACTCAACTCATGCTAAACTCCCTGGCATATTTCTGATCTTTCAGGCTTATAAACTTAGATTTACCTTCCCACTTATTCTCACTTTATCTTATCTCCTGAATGTGGTGATGATTAAACCTTCGTTTTCAAAGTTTTGCTTTCTACCACGGTAATGACTTTTCCTCTGGTTATGTGGCTACTATCCACCAATGCTAGAGAATTATTCTGTCAGACTAGGGCTCCAGTTGGTGTGATGATTTTAAAGATACATTTTAGGACTCTTCAAATTAAAAAGACAGGTGTGTGTGATCCTTATAATTTGGATGTTTGTCATTGCGAAACCACAGGTTGAAATTTGATCTCCAGTGTTGGAGGTGGGGCCTACGGGGAAGGGAAGTATTTAGGTCATAAGGGCAGATCTCTTGTGAATAGATAAACTCTGTTCCTCAGAGGTGATTACTCACTCTATTAGTTCCTTGAGAGCTGGCTATTAACAAGAGCCTAGCATCTTCCCCTTCCCTCTTATTTCAGCTTTTTTTTTTTTTTTTTTTTTTTTTCAGTTTTTGGCCGGGGCTGGTTTTGAACCCTCTACCTCCAGTATATGGGGCCGGCACCCTACTCCTTTGAGCCACAGGCGCCACCCTCTTATGTCAGCTTTTTTTTTTTTTTTTTTTTAGATGGAGTCTCACTGTGTTGCCCTCGATAGAGTGCTGTGGCGTCACAGCTCACAGCAACCTCCGACTCCTAGGCTTAAGCAGTTCTCTTGCCCCTGCCTCCCGAGTAGCTGGGAATACAGGCACCCGCCACAACGCCCAGCTTTTTTCTTTTTTTTTTTTTGTTAGAGTTGCCATTGTTGTTTAGCAGGCCCTGGCCAGGCTCAAGCCTGCCAGCCTCAGTTTATGAGGCCCGTGTCCTACTCACTGAGCGACGGGCACCGGGCCTCTTATTTCAGCCTTTGACATGTGAACTCTGCACATGGCTGGATCCCCTCTGCTTTCCACCATGAACAGACAACCTGAGATCCTCACCTCCTGCCTGATCTTGCACTACCCAGCCATCAGAATCCTGAGCCAAATAAAACTCTTTTTCTTCATAATTTACCCAGTCTCAGGTATTCAGTTATTGCAACACTAACCAGACTCAAACAATAGCCACGCAAGAGGTAACTCTAATATTCAGATAGCGTCTTTGGTGTTGATTGTCACACAGGCAAATGATAATGGCTGTGTACCCCAAACTTCAAGATTATGCACTAGATTTTCTTTACTGATATGCATAAAAGATAATCATTTCTCAGTCATCTCAATTGCTCCTTCATTTCCCCATAGCCCCAGTGGTTCTCAAGCCTTGGTTAGTACCTGGTAGAGCTCCAGGGTACACATGTGGCCGGTTAGATTTTAAGCCCTGTGAAGGGCTAGTTTCTTTCGTCACCATTGTATTCCTGGCACTAGTGCAGCATTTTGTTCATAGAAGGTGCTCCGTGAATATTTACCACTTGAATGATCTATAAGACAATCTAGGGTTACAGCTGACAAGTGCCACTCATAGGTGACCACTAAGGCCTTAGGCACGAATCCTTTCCTCTAGGTTATGTTGCAAACTGGAGAACTGGTTTTGAGTTTATTCTGGGGTTCAGAAGTCATAACCATCATTTCTTTCTGCTTCCGGCTTCTCCTAGATCTTAGTGTATATTGTGCAAAAGATCCAGGACCATTTTTAGTACACACAGTGTGAACGACATAAGCAAATCCACATCTTACCACAAAGGTGCCCTCAAATATACATGCTTTTGCTTTGAGCAAGCCTGGGAAGTCCCTGGCTGTTATAGGTAGGAGGGATGTGTCAGGTAACTAGATCCCCTCTGGCTCATTTTAAGTCTTGGGGCCTGACAGAGTCCAGGCAACTCGCTTGGCTTAACCCCTGGGCTCTCTGACACCCTGCCATTGTTCACAGTCTTACTCTCAGACTTTTCCCAGTCGAAACTAGTTTGGTTCTCCCACCTGCAGAGTGATTGTGAGTTCATTCCAGCCATTCGTGTCTCTTCCTTAGTGTCAGCCTTTTTTGACTTTGCTCTGTAACTGTGCCTTGGAGTCTCCCTTTGCCTATGCTGAATTTGGCCATAGTAAGTAAATTCCCTGCTGTTCTCTTTGGCCTTTTGGTTCAACATGATAGCCAGTCATTTGGTTTGAAGATGTAAATGTCCAGCTGGTCACTTTGGAAGGTGGCATATTTGGGGAAGGCTTAGGGATGAATTAGATATAGTCTGAATCCAAAGGATGTTGTTAGAGTGATAACAAAGAAGGTTAAACTTAACTGTATAAAAAAAAAAAAAAAAAAAAAAAGAAGAAGGCCAACACTTAAGTATGAAATAAAATGAAGACATAGGAAATGGTACGGATGTGACTCAACAGTAGCCTGTTGAAAAGCCAGATTTGTGTTAACTGGAGGAACGCCCTATTTGGGAGGTGGGAGACCTACACAGTAGTTCCTCCACCACCACTATCTGGCTGAGTGATACAGGGCAAGTAACTTACCCATGGAAATCTTTCCTTTTTTGGAAAAAGATGGAATTATGTTAGAACATCTGTAATGTCAACTCCAATTCTAAAATTCTATGACTGTATTGTCAACAGTATATGGTAAAACCTAATACATAAAATAAAAGCTAGCGTGTATTCCTCTAAATTATGAAAGGATAATATTCAGAACATTATCGACAAGGTTTACCCTCCTCTCGGAGAACTAGACAATTCTTGGTTGTTGCATATCAGTTGCATTGGACACCATAGGATTTTCAAAAAAGCATGTCCAGAAGGGAACAATTGGGTTGGCAATAAAGGTCCTATTAGTAATGTTTGAAAGAATCAGTGTTTGGTTAGGAGAGAGAAAAATCGGGGGCACACATGTGGTGTAGGATGTTTTCTGATTAATAAAGAGAGAATTATAGTGAAGTGGGGCGAACTCAGTGATGGCATCAATTACAAAGCATGACTGTCCTATGAGGAAGGGGCCTGGTAGGGGAGCAGGTGTTGGCTTTTGGAGACAGTAGTCTGAAAAGGTTTTTTATAGGAGACAATGTCTGACTTTGGACAGTTAAGTTTGTGTTAGCCTGATTTGGGAACACGGGATTCCAAGCAAGAGATGAGCATGTCTAGAGAAGAGCAACTGTGGGGCCGTGAGATGCCTGGGAACATCACAGAGTGCCCTGACACCATCGTCTGAGTTATGGGGGTGAGGGTGATGGGCAGGCTGTGCTGGCCTCTGCAAGACCTCATGTTTCACGCCACGTAAACTCAGTGGGGGAGCCACGTTTGGATTTTAAGCCATGGGATGATATAACCAAAGTTGTGGCGCAATAATGTCACTGTTAGTGGCTTACATATTGAATGTTCTCCTAGCACACTGCTTTTAATCCCCAGCAGTGACCCTGGTTTTGAATTGTATGTCTGATAATTGATAATGTCTTGTATTGCCCTTTTTTAGAAGGGACGGCAGAAATTTGTATTTCTCTAAACATATGAGGAGTTTCACATGGAAATATGAATAACCTGGCACTGTATTTCTGATTTAACTTCTCTTCTTCTGTCTGGCCATTTATATGAGAGTGGAAATGCACACTGGTGTCTGTTGGATCTTATACTGGTCGGAAGCCCGCTATGCTTAATTCAGCTAAATAATTAAT
Organism: Loris lydekkerianus; assembly: GCA_963574355.1. NCBI lineage: Eukaryota > Metazoa > Chordata > Mammalia > Primates > Lorisidae > Loris > Loris lydekkerianus. The sequence continues at coordinate 45,749 of CAUYPK010135141.1, forward strand.
GTACTACAGAATATCTGCTTAACATAACTTCACAGATTCCAAAACACTTTGACATTTATCTCATTGTTTTTTCTTTCTTTCTTTCTTTCTTTTTTTGAGACGGAGTCTCACTATGTCACCCTCACTAGAGTGCTGTGTCATCATAGCTCATAGCAACCTCAAACTCTTGGGCTCAGGCAATTCTCTTGCCTCAGCCTCCCAAGTAGCTGGGACTATAGGTGCCTGCCACAATGTTGGCTATTTCTTTGTTGTAGTTGTCGTTGTTTGGCAGGCCTAAGAAGGGGGTCTAACCCACCAACCCTGGTGTATGTGGCCAGCACCCTAGCTGCTAAGCTACAGGTGCCTAGCCCTCATTGTTTTCTTATGTTTTCTTTGAGACGACATTGGCCTGTATTATAACCTCTTTTTTTACAGATGGGGAAGTGACCTCAGAGAGTGTCAACAACTTAACTTAGAGCCACACATGGGGTTGGGAGGTGGTTGGACGAGAATGCTGGTGCTGTACCTGGTGCTCTGTTACTGCCTTTCAATCTGTGATCAGTGGAGGTGGTGAGTGATGTCTCAGTGGTGGCAGGGGCTTGAACTAGAAGTCCTGACCAGTGGATATTTTATGAAATTCTCCTCCTTTAGAAAAGTCTTCCAATTACTACAGGTTGTGAAGATGTGCTTGGTTGCTCCTGGCGAACAAGGTGCCTTTGGCAGACTGCGGGCTGTTCCCTGTCACCAGCAACAGCTTTTGATGGACTCTGATGCCATGGTTATTTTCGAAGCATTAGACATGGCATCTAACTAACACTTTTAGTCGGTATGGGGTATAGACTTGGTCAAAGTTTGAGTGGCGGCTTGGCGCCCTTATGGCCTCGGCCACATGCACCAAGGCTGGCAGGTTCAAACTCAGCCTAGGCCAGCTAAACAACAATGACAGCTGCAACAACAGCAACAACAACAAAAAAATAGCTGGGTGTTGTGGTGGGTGCCTGTAGTCCTGCTACTTGGGAGGCTGAGGCAAGAGAATCACTTAAGCCAAGAGTTTGAGGTTGCTATGAGCTGTGATGCTAGGGCACTCTGCCGAGGGCAACAAAGTGAGACTCTATCTCAAAAAAAAAAAAAAGTTTGAGTGGCTACCACTTTCTGCAGTCAGTACAGTAACCCCTCACCATCAAAGGCAATCTTGTCTAGGCGGTAACCCTTGTGGAAGGCTTTTCCCTGTATTTCACAAAACACAGTGTAGGACCAGGGTCAGTCTGGAATCCCGTGTATTAGATTAGAAACTAACTCCCTGTCTCTTCCAAAGGTGTTCCATGGAAGTGGCTCAATATGTTCTTATACCTTTATCAACTTGAAGTTTGTGGCATCAGGAGTCCATAGCTGTTCATTGGGTTTAAAAAAATTTGTAAGGGCCAGGTGAGCTGGCTCATGTCTGTAATCCTAGCACTCTAGGAGGCAAGATGGGTGGATTTCTTGAGCTCAAGAGTTTGAGACCAGCCTGAGCAAAAGTGAAATCCTATCTCTACTTAAAATAGAAAAACTGAAGCAGGAGGATTGCTTGAGCCCAGGAGTTTGAGGTCGCTGTGAGCTATGATGATGCCATGGTAGTCTACCTGGGGCAAAAGAGTAAGATTCTCAAACAAACAAAAAAAAATGTGTATATATATAGGTGTGTGTGTGTGTGTATACATGGATTGTATCATCCATGGCTCTTTGAATAATAATATACTGTATGTACTCGAGTATAAGCCGAGTTTTTTTGACACAAAATTTGTGCCAAGTTCGGGGTTTTCGGCACAAAACTCGGCTTATACTTGAGTATATACGGTAAATTTATCCTTTCAAAGAAATGCCCAAACGTGTAAATAATACAAGAAAACTTTTTGGTACCTTTATTTTTCTTCTGAATTAAAAAAGTACTATCTGTTAGTTGTAAAAGAACTGGTAAATTCCAGCCTAAGCAAGAGTGAGACCTTGTCTCTACTAAAAATAGAAAAAATTAGCCAGACGTTGTGGTGCACACTTGTGGTCCCAGCTACTTGGGAGGATGAGGTGGGAGATTGGTTGAGCCCAGGAGTTTGAGGTTGCTGCGAGCTACGATGATGCCATTGCCCTCTAGCCTGGGCCATGGAGTGAGACCCTGTCTCCCCTCCACAAAAAAAAAAGACAAAATTTGGTAAATTAAGAAAAATATAAATATTTTAATTAACTGTGTTTTTTATTTTCTGTATTCTGATGCTTTGGCATCTGTCCCTCTTAGGGTTAGCCAATTCCTAGAAAACAACTCGCCCGTGAAGGCATTTTTCAAATACAAACCAGCCAGTTCAGAGCCTGCAACCCAACCACCTCTTTCATTGGGATTTTGAAGTCTGGGCTACTATCTGCCTGCCCTCATCACCCCAGGGCTGGGTACCAGACAACTGGGAGCAGACCCAGTGCCCCAGAGTCTGCTGAAGTTCTCACTAGCTAATCCTAAGCTTGCTTAGCCTGCCTTGGCCGTTCCTGCTGAAACCACAGTTAAATACTTGCCCGCGGCTCTCCCTCTTATTCTGCCTTCTGACTGATCTCGTACTTCCCCTTGGGGCCACCTTCACTTGGGAACTATACGTAACAATCTGTGTTTTCAATGACAGTTGTCTTCTTGTCTATGGGCCCTACTATACCTCATATTTTACATTAAATACACTATGTTTTTAAATAAGAAGAACAAAAATACAAAATTTAGTATTTTGTATAGCAATTACTATTTGATAAAAAATTGGAGAACATTCTATTTAAAAGTAGTCTATTAGCCTATCACATGATTGCACCTAATTTTTTAGCTGTACTCTTTGTTGATTTTTCTGGTCTACAGTGTTGAAATATTTTTATGAATTTGTATATACAGAAGTCTTTATATCTTTAATTTTAGAATGAGTGCAGAGAAATAGAATTGCTAGATCAAAGAACAATGTGTTCGTGCCTCTTGATATAATTTTTTCAAATTGCCTTCTGGAAATGTTGTATAGGTTGGGCATTTCTAATCTGAAAATCCAAAATCTGAAGTACTCAAAAATATGACACTTGCTGAGCACTGATAGAATGCCACAGGTGGCACAGAGTTCCCATCTGACCTCCCAGGAGGGGTCGCAGTCAAAGGAAGTCAGAACTTGGTTTTGTGCACAAAATTATTAAAAACATTGTATAAAATTACCTTCAGGCTGTGAGTATAAGAAGGATATGACACATAAGTGACAGTCATGTTTAGACTTGGGTACTGTCCCCGAGATATCTAATGATGTACATAAATACTCCAAAATCTAAAAATACCTGAAATCTGACACAATTCCTAAGCATATCAGATAAGGGATACTCAACCTGTACAGATTATCATTGTTATTAAAAGTCTGTGAAATTATGAGGCTGCCTTTTTTCCTTCCCCTCACGCCTTCTCTAACATACCTTTGCCAGTATAACAAACTATTAGTATTAATCCGTGTACTAGGCCGAAAAAAGGCATCTTTTTTATAATTCAGAAATTCTCAGGTTATTTGTCATGTGTTTAGCCTAAATGTTAAGGAATTAGCCCGAGGGGCACTGGAGAGCCAGTGGCTCTCTTGTGGATTTCCTAAGTAGGAAGTTCGGTCAGCATTCGTGACTTTGTGCCCCATTGTCATTTCTAGGCGTTCGATACTCCCCACTGTCATTCCATGGCTTTCATGTAGGTGTGCTTTTTGTTTCATTCTTGTTTTAATCATCCACTGACCTTCAGGACGCTGCTGCAACATAGTTCTTGGAGACATTTCCCGCTCTTCCTTTCCCCTGCTGTTATCCTGGGCAACATGGGTCTTTCTTCCCTTTCAACACACACTGCCTCCCTTCCCTGCAGACACCCCCTTGGGCACCTGCTCAATAAATCCTTGAATCAGCTAGAAATGCTTCACCTCCAAATCCCCAAGTCTGAACTTCTCCCTCTGGTCCATGGTTTCGTATTACTCTGACTCTTCCACTTGTAGAAAACCTGTCTTTCGCCCTGAGTGTTGTTTCCACGCACTCCACCCACCTCCGGGTTCTTCTTCCAGCTCCTTCCGGATGTCTGTTGCTTTCCTGCCTAGCTGGTGTGCTGGGATGCGTCTTTTACCATCATGTTGCATGCCCCCGCACTTACTGATTTGTCCTTTGAACTTCTGCATGCTTTTCTGGCGAGTGACTGCTTTGGGCAACTAAAACATCTATTTTCTCTGCTTCGCTTCTCCAGCTGTTATGTGGTCATAGGTAAAATCACATGCCAGCAAAGCTCTCTGTCCCTGAGTCTGGGACTTTATGGCTTCCCCTTTATTGTTTGGAACTCATAGAAATTAACAGAGTCTTAAAATAAAAACTGAGAAAGAAAATAAGCTTAAATACATGTTAGTTTATGAAATCTGAGATAGTTATAGTTTGTTTGCAGGACTTTGACCTTGGTTCCTGTCTCACCATGTCTGAGCCTTCCTCCCCTAAAGTGATTTCATCTTAAGAACCATCCTTAGGATTTCCCTTTTAGATTTCTTGCTACTTTTGAGGTCAAGGCCAGCAGGATTAAATTTCCTTCTTACAGGCTAGGTAGGAGAGGTGGATCCTTCTGTGATGTGTCAGTGTGGTATCTGCGATGTGCTCGGGACCTGACCCCGGCCTGAAACAGTTTTTGGCTTTCCCTGTCCAGGCTTTTCTGCAAAGCTGTATTTCCCAAAATAGAGAGGGTTCAGAGTATGCAGCTCTGAGGACAGAGTACAGTCAACAATTATGGAACTAAACAGGAGTCTGGATAAAAGGCCAGAGATTTTGTTTAGGCAAAGGCAGAGTACAGTAGGATGAAAGCTATAGATTTTGCTAGGAGGACTAATTCTAGAACTGACCTGCTGGAAGGGAGAGCACTGTAAATGTTCCCCCTGCCTTGGTGAGGATTGGCCTCAGAAATGAAGGATGCTGAGCAGCAGTCCTGGACAACTTCATTAGCTCCCTGCCACCTGGAAGGCAAGCTCAAGCTCCTCAGTGTGCCTTCCAGAGCCCTCCGGGAAGTAGTACAAACTGCCTTTCTCGATTGACGGCACAGTATTAGTTTTACACTGTGTCTAGCTGTGCCAATCTTGCCATTATTTCTTGCTAGTCCGTCTGTATTCTTTTTTTTCCCTGTATTTATGTCTTATAAAAGTAAGGCCTGACACTTAGAAAATTCTGGAACAATACAGAAAAGTAGAAATGAGAAAAATTCTTCGGCCACCAGATGAAACACCTGAAAATATTTCATTGTGTTTTTCTTTTTCTCCCTGGCAAGGGTATTGTTTTTGTTTCTTGTTTTTGCACAGTCTGTGTCTTGCATCCTAACATTTTTAACTGAACGTTACTTAAGCATTTTCTGTATTTATAAAACTCATGAATGCTGTTTTTAAATGATGGTGTAAGATTTTGCATTCTCTAAGTCTAAAATGTCCATCTCAAAAAATGCTTTCAAATATTACTCCCTCCCCACAAACAGAATTAAGTCCCCTTCCCCTGCAGCATGATCTTGAACCTCTGTCTAGGTCTAATTTCATTCTGTATTTGGTTTATATGCTTATTTATGTCTTCATGCACAAACATATACAGGGTAACAAGCTTTTGGAGTGTGGGTATAAACCTTAACTTTTTGAGATTGATAATAGAATATTTTTGCTCTCTGTTGAGCAAAGAGTTTTTTATAATTTGTGTATAATTCTCACTACACAGGGCATTGTTCTTGAATAGTGCCATTTAATTCTTCACTTCTGTCGATCCTGCATCCAAGCCTCTTAAAATAATGTGTCCAGGGTAAGAAACAGTATTTGGGTTGCACTGATAGTGTAGTGCATTTGCACAAACCTGTACTGCCTGTCATTCTAGAGAGCTTTCTAGGCTGCCAGATCCCATGTCACACAGTTCCTTTTTCCCCAGGCAGACAATTGAGTGTCTTTTTCTTCTGTGGAGGAAAAAATGGTAAAAATGAGGTAATGAAAGGAAGCAGACCCACTTGTTTGTGAAGGAGGGACCATAGAGACTTCCACATTCCCTGCTATGGGGAGGATGAAATGAAACAGCCCCAAAAGCCCCGAGAGGTGGATTCCGAAGTTCTGATTTCACATCTTTCAGATTCTCTTGTATGTCTGGGGTAATAAATATCATTTATTCTTTCAACAAATCCTAAACACTTAACTATGTGTCAGGCACTGTGCTAAGATTTTGGGGATAGAGATGACCTGGTCCTCAAAGGCGGTCCGGTTCGGGGGCACTGGGAACTTACAGCCCTATCGGGATCTCATCAGACTTTCCTGTGCCCCTCCCGTTGGTTCCATGAGCTGAACGCTGTTTGGAATCCTGAGGATCAGGATCTCCATGAAGTAAAAGAAAGTTCTAGGACTAGTCTTAATTTAGTCATGAGGGAATATCAAACTTAAACTGGAGAACATTCTGCAAAATAACTTCCCAACGCCCTTCAAAAACCTCAAGAAAGACGAGAGAAGACTGAGGCACTGGGGCGGGTGGGGAATGCGTCCTGTGATCCCAGATAGATCCTAGACCTGCCAGGGACATTAGCAGGACAACTGGCAAAACTTGGCCTGTGACTTAGTTCGCGGTCCCCAACCTTTTTGGCACCAGGGACCGGTTTTCTGGAAGACAGATTTTCGATGGACTTGGTAGGGGACTGGTTTGGGGATGATTCAAGCACATTACACTTAGTGTGCACTTTATTTGTATTATTATCACATTGTAATATGTAATGAAAGAATTCTACAACTCACTGTAATGCAAAATCAGTCAGAGTCCCCAGCTTGTTTTCCTGCATCTGACAGTCGGATTCTGACTTAAAGCCTGCCACCAGATGCAGCCATACCGTTGAAGTACATCGACTCACTTGCCACTATACGGCCTGCCACCAGACGCAGCCTTAGTGTCACCTGCCACTCACTGATAGGGTTTTGATATGAGTCTGCAAGCAATTGATCATTATGATCTCTGTGCAGTCACACCTTTCTGCTAATGCCAATCCATTTGCAATTGCTCCCCAGTGCTAGCCTCACTGCCTCAACTCCACCTCAGACCATCAGGTATTGGATTCCCAGAAGGAGCGCGCAACTCAGACCCCTCACAACCCAGTTGATGGGTTCGTGTGCCTGTGAGAATCTAATGCCGCTGTGATGTGACGGGAGGTGGAGCTCTGGAGGTGAGGTGAGCCACGGGGAGTGGCTGTAAACACAGAGGAGGCTTGCCCACTGCTCACCTCCTGCTGTGTGGCGAGGTTCCTAAGGGTTGGGGAATCACAGAATTACATAATAATACCGTATCATTGTTAATTTCCTGGTCTTGATAATTATGCTGAGGTTAAGCAAGGTATTACCATTTGGGGAATCTGAAGGGTGTATGGGAATTCTTTGTACTTTTGGCCAGGCTGAAATTATTTCAAAATGAAAAGGTTAATTTTTTTTTTTTTTAAATATATAAAACAAAGGCATTTATTTACCTCAGTGCCTTTTCCTGACTGATGCCTTAGGCATCTGCCGTGGCTCACCAACAGTGTCCACTCTCCTTTCCCGGAATAGTTACTTAAGCAGTATCCGTAAGCTTTTGGTTTTCAAACAGATTTCAAATAGATTTTCTTATTTGATTGCAATACAAACAAACGTGGTTTGCAGAAAAGGACCTCCTCTTTGAGAAACAGGGCTGGATATGTGAAATGATTTGCTGAAAATTGATGGAGTCTAAACACATTCTTCTTAGTAAGGTATCTCAAGATTGGGAAAAAGATATCCAATGACCTCAATACTAATATGAAACCAATATATAAACAACGACACACCCATACGAAAGATAAAACACAAATATAGTCTAGCCAGGGGGAGGGAAGTAAAGAAAGAGGAGAGGCCAATTGGTAGGATCTCACCTAATGCGCACAGTAGGAGGTTTTCAGCACTCCTCCTGGGCTGAGGGCTCAACTATAACTTGAAATTGAAAACAATTGTAACCTGAAAATTTGTACCCTCATATTAATTTGAAATAATAAAAAACAAATTTAGTCCTAAGTGGGTAGGCTAGACTAAACGGACTTTCTGTGTATGACTTTCAGAAATTAAGAAAGCTGGGTGGCACCTGTGGCTCAAAGGGGTAGGGCGCCGGCCCCATATGCCTGAGGTGGTAGGTTCAAACCCACCCCTTGGCTAAAAACCGCAAAAAAAAAAAAAAAAAAAAAAAATTAAAATTAAAATAAATAAAATTATATTAAAAAAAAAGAAATTAAGAAAGCAGAGGCCACTTTCATTTTTTAAGGATTTAAATGTTTACATTGAGCAAATTATTTTTAATAAAAAGTTACAAGATAGAAAAAATTTTACAGAGCTTTTAATGTGTAGCACATTATTGGGAATGGAAGTAGGTAAATGGAACAAAAGTGTTAAAGTTGTATGAAAAGTGAATGTTTTCCATTCTGCCCTGGCTTCTGTGAGCGTGAGAGTATGGGGGGGGTGGGGTTGTAATTCTCTTTCACGTATAAGGTCAGATCCTGAATTTGAACCCCTTTGAAACTATGAGTTTAAACTACATGGCTACTTGTCTTCGCCTGCTTTATAATTTTCAAATAGCTGCTCCATTCCTAAGATTTATTTCATCTCTGAGAAATTAATACTAAATGGTAGACCTTTAAGATACTGTGAGATCAGTTACCATCCTCAGGGAGGTGTACCCAAAGTGGAGTGAGACTTTAATGGTAATCCCGTATTTTAAATGAAATCGTACATTTTCTTTGTAAAAGACAATCACAATATCTTTGTTCAACTTAAATTCCTAAATTTTATGGAGTGTTAGATGACACGTATTTGCATTTGCCATTAACAAGTGACTCAGTTTGGCACGAGGAAACACAGTATCAAAATATTAAAAATTACACCCCTCCAAAGTGAGCTGAATTTCAGTTCCTAACACGTGGTTTTATCTTCTAAAGAAGCATATCTGGAGGCAGAAAGTCAAGTACACTGGAAGGTTAAGAATGAAATTTTTACTCTTTATGAGTCACCTCCTAACAAATAAGAAATTCACTACGTGAAGGTTGAATTGTTTCCAAAGAACAGAGCCTTCCTTCTAGAATGAATTAGTCCTACTAACCCAGATTCTCCTTGTGTGTACAGAAGTCCCTGTTTTGAATGTCGTGCCTCTCCTGACAGCCAGACTTGGGAGAGCACTGCTAATTACAGGGTGGCACACCCTGCCCACGGAGGAACATAACGAAAATAAAGATCCTTAAAACTAGATTTTGATTTTGTGCAAAGATGATTCTGCCTGTCTAAAGATAACCTAGTTCTTATTTCAAAGGTTAATAAGGAAGTAGGATAAAACATAAGATTATGCTGCCTCGATTTTATTGTCTTTCTTTCTCTGAACTTACAGGAGGGAAAGAATGTACTTGCTTAAGTGTGGGTGGAAGGGGTGGGTGGAGTGGTTGGGCCTTTGATATTATATATTCCAGGGTGTGCTGAGGTTGGTTCAATGGTAGTGAATTTTTTCCTTTTGATTTGCTATTCAATGTAAGAAATTTGCTATACTTTTTCTGTAGGGACAGATGGTGGCCTGCCATTCAAAATCCATTAGAATGAGACTAGGAGCTGAAGCCATGTTTAATCTCATGTGGTGTGTGCTGATACTGAATCAGTCCCATTTAAAGAGTCCACACCTAGACATTTCAGGATATCATAGATTGAAAAGTTAATTATCAAGTGGTCCGTGATCATTGGTATTATAAAATTATTCTCTCTACTTCTTTATTGTGAGATCCATTATGCCCACAGAGGATAGTAAAAATTATGCATGGTTTAAAAAAAAAAAATTTTTTTTTTTTTTTTTTTTTTTTTTTTTTTTTGAGACAGAGTCTCACTCTGTCACCCTGGGTAGAAAACCGTGTTGTCATAGCTCACAGCAACCTCAAACTCCTGGACTCAAGATTGATTCTCTTGCCTCAGTCTCTCAAGTAGCTGGGACTATAGGCACCCACCACAGTGCCTGGCTATTTTTTGTTGCAGTTGTCATTGTTGTCTAGCAGGCCCAGGCCAGTTCGAACCCGCCAGTCTCGGTGTATGTGGCCAGCACTATAACCACTGTGCTACAGGCACCAAGCCTTTTTTTTTTTTTTTTCCAGTAGAGTTAGAGGTCTCACTCTTGCTCAGGCTGGTCTTGAACTCCTGAGCTCAACTGTTCCACAGGCCTCAACCTCCCAGCATGCTAGGATTACAGGCGTGAGCCACCACACCCAGCTCTATGTGTGGTGTTGAAAGAATAAAACCAAAACAAAAATTTCCAAAAGAAGAACACGAATTCCTTAGAAGACCTTGTATGTTCCTCACTGAGCACATCCCACCTCTCTTCTCCCAAAGATAACCGCTATTCTGACTTGTTAGTTAACTTCTCCCTTGCTGTTTTGTACAGGGTGGCAACTTATGTAGATGTCTCTTAAAACATACTTACTAGTTTTATTTTTGTTTTAGTTTAGTTTTACTTGTTTTTGAACTTCATGTAATTTTTTTTTTTTTTTTTTTTTTTTTTTTGGAGTTTTTGGCCCGGGGCTGGGTTTGAACCCACCACCTCCAGGATATGGGCCGGTGCTCTACTCCCTTGAGCCATGGGCGCCACCCAACTTTATGTAATTTTTAATGCTGTCTGTTACTGGCTATGACGTTTTTCTCAGCATGATGTTTCCTGAGATTCATCCATGTTGATGACTGTAGCTGGGCCTCATTCATTTTTGCTGCTGTTAGTATTCCATCCAGTGACTAAACAAGTTATCCATTCTGCTGAAGGAAATTTAAGTTTATGGTTTTCTCAGGTTGGGGGTTTTTTGTTGTTCAATTGCAAGCTATGTTGCTAATGTATTTCTCATATATCCCCTAATACAGAGTTTTTTCATATGCCCAGGAGTAGAATGTTCAGTCGTATTGTTACATGTGTTTTCAACTTTATCAGGTAATGTTAAAAATGGTTTCCAAAGCTGTTGTAGCCATTTTCGTTTCCAACAGCACAGCATGAGCATTCCCATTGTCCCACATCCTTAGCAACATGTGTTCAGTGGTAGCCACTATGTATTCGTTAATAAATAAGTATATTGCTACAGTTTCTTTTGTATTTTCTGATTACTAATGAGATTGAGTCTCTTTTATGATTTCTTTTCTTCTAACTCTTTGGATTTATTTTACTGAGCTTTTTCTTTTTTTTTCTTTTTGAGACAGTCTCACTATGTCACCCTCGGTAGAGTACCATGGCATCACAGCTCACGGCAACCTCCAACTCTTGGTCTTAAGTGATTCTCTTGCCTCAGCCTCCCAAGTAGCTGGGACTATAGGCGCCCGCCACAACACCTGGCTATTTTTTGTTGCAGTTGTCATTGTTGTTTAGCTGGCCTGGGCCAGGTTCAAACCTGCCAGCCTGGGTGTATGTGGTTGGCGCCGTAATCACTGTGCTACAGGAGCCAACCCGGTTCAGTGATTCTGATTTTTTGAGACAGAGTCTCACTTTGTTGCACCTCTGGTACAGTGCCATGGCATCACAGCTCACAGCAACCTCCAACTATTGGGATCAAGCAATTCTCTTGTCTTAGCCTCCCAAGTAGCTGAGACTATAGGCACCTGCCCCAGCACTTGGCTATTTTTAGAGACAGGGTTTCACTCTGGCTCAGGCTGGTCTTGAACCTGTACGCTTTGGCAGTTCACCCGCCTTGGCACTCCCAGAGAGCTAGGATTACAGGCATGAGCCACTGCGCCTGGTCCCAGATTCTGATTTTTGTATTTTGTAAAACATTTAGTAAACCACATTTGAGACAAAAAAGATTTTTTAAATCATATTTAGCAATTCAGGTTAAAAATATTCATGTCCCTTGACCTTGTTCATCCATTTCTGGGGTACTATCCAAAATAACCAGAAGCAGATAAAAAGCTTTATGTATCAAATTACCCATTTGTGGTGGCAAGAAAAAAAAAAGAGCAAACATCTAACAATAGGACAGTGGTTAAGTAACTATAATGCAGCTACATGATGGCATATTATGTAGCCATTAGAATCATTAAAAATAATCTGTAATAACATTGGAAAGTTACTGTGTTGCAACCATGTGTGAGTATACCAGACTACATTTCTCCCCCCTTATCCAAAGGGATACATTCCAAGACCCCCAGTCGATTCCTAAAACTGCAGATATTCTCGCATATATGTCTATAACAAAGTTTAATTTATGAATTAGGGACAGTAAGAAATTAACAACTAATAATAAAATAGAATGATTATAACAATGTGCCAGCCTCACTATTCCTACACTTTGGGGGATGCTTGAACACAAGCACTGCAATACTGTGACAGTGGGCCTGTTAACCAGGATGGCCGAGTGATAATGGGAAGGTGGTGGATACGTGTGTATATGCTGAACAAAGGGAGGAGTCACGTCCTGGGTGGGATGGAGTGGGGGATGGTGTTAGATTTCATCATGTTACTCAAAAAAGGTGGTACACAATTTAAAACTTATGAATTGTGAATTTCTGGAATTTTCCGTTAATATAAGTTTGACCATGGAACCTGCAGGCATGGACAGTGAATCCTCAGATGAGAGGGGACCGCTATATATGCTACGATCTCAATTACTTTGATGATAACTATAGAAAAAAATTCTAAAAAGATGTATCTCAAAATAGGAACACTGGTTGGTGGCATTTGGCTTTTTCCCCTTTCTACTTTATGTTTTTAGTATTTTCTACAATATTCAAATTTCTTTCCCAGTTAGATGAGAAAATAAAAATATGGGCTGACGTACATTTCTAACATACATTGGAGTGTAATTAATCATGCCTTCTGGTATAATTTTTTGGCCGTTATCTTGAAACTATCAAGATGGAACAGTCATTAAGATGTGTGATGTGGATATGTATAAAGTAAAAATTAATGTTGCACATGAACGTGTGGTTGTGCTTTCTCTCCCACAGGCACAGTGTTGATGGAGGAGAACTGGTGTGTTACTCCTGAGGTTCCCGGTTACGTGAGCCCAGGGATAAAGCCAGCCGCTGTTGGATGCTTCAGCTCACGTGGGACGGAGTTCCCAAGAAAACGCAAAGGAAGTGATTCAGACCCATCCCAGTAAGTGAATTTCTTCCTCCAAGTCCAGGAAATCTTTGATTCTAGAGGGAAGAGAAAAAGATTCCTTTTTAAATCAATTATTTCTAAGTACATGCACTTTAGAACACATGGGCAATTATCCGTCCAACTGCTTTTTCTGTGATTGATTGACATACTACTTTTCCATCCAACTCTGAAGATTATTAGTTATCTGGGAGGGTCAACTGAAGTCCAAAAGAGATATAGGAACATAACATTTATGGTCTTGGCAAGACACTTGCCTTCCTTGTCGAAACACTTTGTCATAAAAGTATTTTGATTTTGCAACCCCAAATATTCTTTAATGATTTCCCCAAAGGTAGAGTTTATATGGTGAAAGGATTAGGGCAAGGTGGGTATGAAAGCGTGTACCCATGGTACTCGTTACTCAGGAGGCTGAGGCAGGAGGATCACTGGAGTCCAGGTGTTCCAGCTTAAGCAACACAATGAGAAGCTGTCAGTCAATCACGTTAGGGAAAAATGATCAGAGCAGTTTAGAGCACACAGTCTTAGGCTGGTAGTTACGTATATGTGAAACTTGACGATAGGTCTTCGTCATGATTGAAGGGCGAAGTTCTGAGTAGGAGGTTGAAGACAAGGAGATCATGAAGCATCCTAGTTCTTTTAACTCAGTTCTTCCCAGTTCATTTTATAATTTAGCTTCAGTTCCCAAGACAGCAGAATCAGTGTTATTCAAATGGAAATACCAAAGCACTTCCCAAGCCACGTATGAATGATTGGGAGATAGATATTCTGCTGGTTTCGGCTGTCTGTACTCTCTCTAGTCTCTTCCATTAACTTGGATGTGCCTGAAAACTACAGTGGATCAAGGGATAGTGTAGAGCTGTTGGCTGTTTCCATCCTGAATTATCAGTTGATAGTCACCACTTACCTTAAGTGAGTCCTTTTTATTTTTTTCCTTATTTTTCAGAATCCTAAGTAGGATGTTCTTTCTTTCTTTCTTTTTTTGTTGCAGGTTGGTTGGGGCTGGGTTTGAACTTGCCACCCTACGTGTATGGGGCCGGTGCCCTACTCACTGAGCCACAGGTGCCACCCAGTAGCATGTTCTTTCTTAGTGTCTAAATAAGATTGTGGCAATTGAAGTGGGAACAGTGAACGCTAGAGGTAGCACAGCTTTATTGTGACAAGGGGGCCTGGCTGAGCTCTTACAGGGGGTGAAGGAGGTACTGCCGTCAGTGCTAGGGAAAATATTAAAAGCATAGATCATAGAATCAAAGTATTACGATTTTTTTTTTTTTGGCAGCAAGCAACACTAAAGATTATTTAGGTAACTTCGCATTTCACACACCTAGTTGAAATATTTCATTCCTGTTGTGGTATTTCCTTCACCGCACCCAGCTTCCTGTCTGTCTGTTGCTGGACAGGGAAGGTGCTTCTTGCCCACCAGGACTGTTGTACTGTCCATTTCCTGGAATGTCTGGGTAGGGGGTGACACAAAGCCTCCTCCCTTCCAGGTCAGGAATCATGACAGGAAAAGTGGTGGAAAAGCTTTCCCAGAATCCCTTCACTTATCTTCTTTCAACAAGGATAGAAATAGCAGCTTCCAGTGGCAACAGGTAAGTCCAGGACCATTTTTGACATATTCCCACCTATATTTGAAGAGGGCATAGGCTGGTAGTGGAAAGAAAGTATACATCCCTCTGATACGCTCATTATCTCAATTCCAGAGCTTCTCCATCCTGCCCAACCTTCCTTTTATCTCAACATTTTCTATTCCCTGTAGTGAAATTACAGATGTCAGAGGACTTCATGGATTTTACAAAGTGCTGATTGTTTAGTATCCTCTTCAGAGATTCAGGACACGAAAGCCAGTCCAGAGATAAGAGACTGATTTCATTCATATAGCCTAGAGTGTTGGATATTTTTAAACAGAAAAGAATGTGTGAGAATTCTCACCTTTTCTATGACACTGTTGGTTTTGAGTGGAGAGTTGGTTCTTTAAAAGGGTCTTTGATGAAGATTCTGTGAAATGGATTCTGGAAACATTTATTAAGTACCTACTATGTGGTACTCAGGAGACTCAGAGGGAGAGAAACTGGTAAGATGCAAGAAACTTGTACAAGTGAGAGATACAAATAATTATTACACATCATGATAACTCCTATAATAGAGACCCTGGGGACTATGGTAACACAGAAAGTTTGACATTTAAATAAGATTGGGATCAGGAGCGAAGCTTCCTAGAGAAGTCGACTTAAGCGAAGTTTGAAATGAAGACTAGAAATGAGTCAACAGAACGGATGGAGGAGGTATTTTAAGTGGAAGGAACAATTGTGCACAAATACGGGCGTGCAGTTACAGACTGGTGATCAGGAAACAAGTGGCTGTCACAGGAGAGCAGAGGGTGCATTTAAGAGGTGGGTGAGCTGTGAGATTTCAGAGATAAATATGAACTAGGGCGTGAAATTCTGCTGAACTAAAGAAGCTGAAAATTATTTTGAATGCATTTGGGAAACTGAAGGATTCTAAGCCAGGAAGGAAGGTGATCAGACTTATGTTTTTGAAAATTGCTTGCCTCTTCACTTTTTTCCCACTTTTTTGTTACGATAAAATATAACATGAAATTTGACATTCGAACCACTTTTAAGTGTACAGTTCATTGGCATCAAGTGTGTTCAGTGTTGTGGACCATCATTGCCACCTGTTTCTAAAACTTCTTCATCACCCAGACAGAAACTCTGTGAATTTGCTCATTCTAGATATTTTATGTAAGTGGAATCATACCAGATTTGTCTTTTTGTGTCTAGCTTATTGCACAAATTTTTTTAAATAAATAATAGCTGTGTACATTTAAGCTATTATGTGTAGTTCACATGATTCAAGATTCATCCACATTGTAGCATGTATCAGAATTTCATTCCTGTTTGTGGCTGAGTAATATTCCATTGTATGTATACACCATATTTTGTTTATTTATTCCTCTGTAGATGGACACGTGGGTTGTTTTCATCATTTCGCTATTGTGAATAATGCTGCTATGAACATTGGTGTATAAATACCTGAGTCCCTGTTGTCAATTCTTTGGGATATATTCCTAGGAGTGGAGTTGTTGGGTCAAATGATAATTCTGTTTAGTTTTGTAATTCTGTTTAGTTTTTGAGGAACTGCTAAACTGTTTTCCGCAGTGACTGCAAAGTTTTATGTTCCCACTGTCAGTGTAGAATGGTTCCAGTTCTCACACATCCTCACTGGTACTTCTTATTTTCAGTTTTTAAATTATAAGCATCCTAGTGGGAGTAAGTGGTACAGATTCACATTTTCTTTTTCTTTTTCTTTTTTAATTGTTTGGGATTCATTGAGGTACAAAGAATTAGTTTATACTGATTGCATTTGTTAGGAACAGTCCTCTTATAATCATGTCCCACCCCCAAGAGGTGTGTCATACTCCATGACCTTCCAACCCCTCCCTCTACCCCCTCCCCTGCTCCCTCATTCCAGATTCACATTGTCAGAGTCAACTTGGAAACAGCATGGAGAATGCACTAAAGGAGGAAAATCAGCAAGCCGAGGGAACAGCTATGAGGCTATTGCTTGGAATTAGGGTTTCTGAGCATTGGTCAAAGAGAGTGGCCCTGAGCAGGACGGGCAGGGAAAGGCAGGGACACATGACAGGTGTATCAGTTAGGATATCTAAGACTTCATGACTGTTGGATGGGAAGAAAGAGGATATGAAAGCATCCAGGGTTTCCAACTTGGGCTGCTCTATGGAGAGTGGTGTTTTCATTCACAGAGTTAGGGAAAGATGAGTTCAGCTGTAGACACGTTAATTTGGGATGTTTATGGAACCTTCAAGCAGGAGGTGGGACAGGAGGAGGATCTGGAACTCAGGCTTGGGGCCTGGCCTGGACGTAGATTCAGACATTGTTAATGTACCAGAGGTGCTTGAAGTGATGGGTGTGGGTGACCTCCCTGGGAGAAGTGTGCTGGATGATTTGGGGAAGATTGGAGGCTGAGAGTGTGCTCTAGAGGTACAGTGACTTACCGATAATAAAAGGCGGAGGGAGAGCCTGCCCCAAATGAGAAGGCATGGCTCCCAGGTGGGTCTGGTGGGGGTTTTATATATAAAATATCTGGGGTAATCAAAATATATGTATAAAATATATATATAATATATAAATATCCCAGAGTGTCCAATCTGTGGCCCACAGGCTACGTGCGGATTATTTGAGTACTATTTTGCCTTTTGTCTGGTGTCTGATATATTATACATAGTCAGCCCCTCTGGACATGGTATCAGTGGGTCCCCTATCACTGGATTCAACCAACCAAAGATTGAAAATACTCAGACAATTAGGTCTGTACTGAACATTTCCTTGTTTTCTTGTCATTATTCTTGATACAATGCAGTGTAACAACTATTCACATAGCATTTGCAGTGTACTCAGTATTATAAGTAATCTAGAGAAGATACGTGTACAGGAGGATGTGCTTAGGTCTCGTCCTGTGCTCTTTATATAAGGAATCCTTGGTGTTTGCTCTGTGGCAAGTCCTGGAACCAGTTTCCATGCACCCCCTGGAGTCAGGCTCAAAAGAGAAAAGAAGCCTGCTCACTCTGACTCTCTCCTGCTTCGAGAAGCTGCTGAATTTCGTATGTACAGCCACACAGCAGACGACAGTGGTCAGAGAGACAGCAAGTGGCACTGGACAAGCCCACTGGCCGCCTCTTCGTTACATGACCTTAAGCAGTCATTAACTTTACTGGGCCTCAGTTCTTTCATCCGTAAAATAGAGATAGTCATACCTACGTCACTGTGCTGTGAGACCCAAATAACATGTGAAAATATTTTTGATAAAGTGCCATAAATGCGAAAGCTCATCTTCATCTAGACAGTGAGAAAGGAAAGTACCACTTGAGGAAGATTTTATCTTCGTGTTCCTTTTTATTTGAAATATTTATAAGCATCTCTTCACAAATTTGGTTAAATTTTCCATAAACAACATTATCTTTTTTAAGTAAAAAAATATATATATATTAAAAACTCAAAAGGGTTGAAATGAATAAAATAGTTCAAAAGTAGGTCAGACATTTTTCAGAGCCAGGAAAATGTTCATTTTCAGCCTTTCAAGAGGGAAATTCGGTAAGATAAATCATAATCCTTGAATTATCCATAAGTCGTACTTCTGGAAAGTTATCCTAGAGTACAAAGACGCATGCTATGCAATTTATTAGCCATTATCATCTATAATTCTGAAAATACTATAATATTAAAATATCTAACAATAGCAAATAAATAATGGAATAGCTAATCAGTGGCCCACGGTTTAATCATTTCAAATAATGCTCTCTAAGAATATTTGAAACTATGGGAAAATTAAGTTATAAATTCATATTATAGTTTTTAGTGAATAAGACATGAAAAGCTATGCACTCCGATCTGAATCTTATTAGCTATCTAAAATGCAGAAATAAGACTGCAGACACGCACATGCACCCCCACACACACACTGCCACCGTGGCTAAGTTAAATAATTGTATACATGTGTAGGAAAGAGATTGGGGGAGACACATTAAAATGTTAACTCCTGTTATTTCCAGGTGGGATTATAGGTGCTTTTCTCTGAATTTTTTCAAATCTCGCACAAACTGATAGCATTTGAAATTATATTTTTTAAAAAATACATTAGAAAAAAATTACTGAGCCTATCTAAACTTTCAAAGTTGAAGATCACTGCCACCATCAGTGTGTCTTAGTTTAATAGTGGTATACATTTCTGATGCTGGGATCTGTACTAACATGAAAATTAATATCATCAGCACATTATCAGAGTTTTCAGTTTTCAGTACCTTTTTACTATCCAGACAGATTTTTTTGGCCAAAAAAAAAAAAGTCTTTTGATTAAATTTTTAATCTTTTGATTAACGTTCTGAGATTCTTAATCCATTTTCAGGCTGTTTTAATACAGCTATCATAAGGTTTTTGGTTAAACCATCAAGATCGTTTTAAAAATAATTATTTAATGTTAATTCTCTTAAAATGTTATTCTTGGGATTACCATGAAATAATTCCTAAGCAGAGCCCCAAGTGTTGTTCGTTGTGCGTTAACGTGGCTTTGTCACCTTGTGGGAATGGTGCTGCCTGTCAACGTCAGTAGGAGACAGTAATACTCATGTATAGTGCTTAGGTGTCCAAGGTAACATTTATAGCTAAATATTTAAAAGGAATCGGGATGATTGGACTTAATGTCACATGTATTTCTCTCTCGAGAATTACAGAGCAGCTATTTCATGTAGTTTGATATTTTATCCTGCTTTTTTGTAGAGTGGAAGATGGTGACCAACAAGTAAAAGTGAAGCCCTTCAGGTACATTGAATCGTTGAGATGGTGCTTGGTGGGTGGACAGAGTCACATGTGCAGAGTTGCCTTTAGCAGAAGGTCAAAGTGGTGTTGGGATAGAGTGGGTTGGTGATGGTGAGGCTCGTCCCTCTCACTGTGCTGTGAGAAGCAGTGTCATCAGGCACTTGTTACCTACTTTTTTTAACTACTGGAATAACGTGTTGCCTTTCCATGTCTCTTAGAACAGCTATTTATTAAAACTATTATTTTCTTTGAGGACTAACAAAAAAACGGCTGTCTGATACAAACAAATCAGAATTCCTTACCAGGGATATCTGATTATTAGAAATCTGTCATCACAAAATTCTTTGTCAGTTATTTTAACAAATTCTTTCAACAACAAAACCACAGTTATTTTTCTACACCTGACAACTTGGCCAGATGCAAGGTTTGCTTTTCTTCCATTTATTCTGATAAGACTCTATACAACACTGCCATGGTTCAAAGTGGCAGGGAGTGAACAAAGAGTTAGGAGCCAGAGCTCTGATAAATGGTCAAGCAGAGAACAAGCCTCTGGGTAAATATGCCCTTCCTTAATATACTGTATATACTTGAGTATATACGGTAATCCTTTAGAAATCTTTTTAGGTGCGGTTCCTTCAAGTTAAGTAATTTATTCACACTCTGGTCATTTCACCTATCTCTAGCTCCCCATCATCCTTCACAATTCTTCTTAACCAGTGGTTCTCAACCTTCCTGATGCCTCCTAATGCCGCGACCCTTTAATACAGTTCCTCATGTTGTGGTGACCCCAACCATAAAATTATTTTCGTTGCTCCTTCGTAACTGTAATTTTGCTACTGTTATGAATCATAATGTAAATATCGGATATGCAGGATGTATTTTCAGTGTTACATAGGAGTCCCGACCCACAGGTTGAGAAGCGCTGTTCTTAACAGTCTGAGTCCCACTCTCATCTCCCTGCAGATCCTGGGCTGTGGGAGAGAGCACCTCTCACTGCTTCCTCGGCTGTCCATTCCTGGAGTCAGGCGTCTCTGTCCATGGCTATTGTCTGTGCTCATGGGTGATGCTGGTAGAAAGAAGAGGTGACCATTCTAGAAAGAATATAACTGCAACATCCTTTCAGTCATGCAACTTTCATCTAATTGCTCATGGATACACCAAAGTTTGAGTAGAGAACTCAATTTTGTGTAAATACACATGAATTTCAATCCATCCTGTTCTCCCAGAAGTGCATACCTTAGTCCAGGAGTGCCTTTGCCAGGGTGGCTGGTTAGGGAGGGGAGCGTTAGCTCCCTGGGTCTCCCACACACACATACTCTTCATCTGGAAAAGGGACATTTTCTTTCATCTGATTTAAAGTCTATAAAAACAGATCAGGGCAAGTTTCCCATTTATCATTGTTTCCTGTCACATTGAAATTCTGGAGCTGCTGTGATCTGAGCGTTTACAGCAGAGTGTGAGAAGTACAGCCGCGTAGTTCTTGAAATCTCAGATACACATTTTTCCTCTACGTTTTTTCTTCTGTGTGTGGAAATGTCTTATCTTCAGTGTCAACTTCCTGCTCATTGGCAGCATTTCTTCCCCTAGGGATGCATTAAATAATTAGTGCATCTTACAATTGATGGCATCTTAGATTTGTTGAAATGTGGTAGTGGTAAAAGAAAAAAAGGTACTGGTATAGCTTACAGAGGGGAGAGCTGAATCATGCAGTCATCAGAGAATGCTTCCCAGGAGAATACAGGCAGTCCTGGAGTTTCAAACACCTGGCTTACATGTAACTTGCTTTTAGGAACAGAGTTACAAACATCTGACTGATGTATGATTCACACTTACAAATGGGCTAATATAGGCTGTGCCCGCGTTACAAACACCTGGCTGACATAACACTCATACTAATGGAGGCTATTACAGGCAGTAGGTAAATGTTACAATTTATATACAAATTCAATTTAAGAAACAACTTATAGAAACCATCTCATTCATAACCCAGGCACTGCCTGTAACTGAGCTGGGTTTTGGAGTAAGAATAGGAATAGGATTTTCCAAGAATACATAAAGGAAGGACTTTCTGAGCCTAGACACGATCAAGACATAGAGATGTGAGAGAACAGGGCATGTGTGAGGGTGGAGCTGTTGGGACCTGGAGAGATGAAGGCCCGAGCCAGGTCTCAGAGAGCTGTGGCCCGTGGTGAGGGAGTCTCGCCATTCCTCGTGGAAATGCAGTGGAGCAGTTTTCTGCAATGGGATGAGATGGTTTGACTTGTGTTAGAATGATAATTCTAGAAGTCGTAGGGTAGACTGTGAAAGGAAGACACCAGAAAGAGCATCTGCTTAAAAGGCTTTTGGGTAATGCAGTGGGGGGCCCAGCTTGAGGCAGGGATTATAAGAACTAGAATCTGCAGTTCTAGATTTCTAGAATTAGATGTAGAATTCAACAGAAGGTCAGCAGGGTCAATGTCAGCAAGGCAGGGATCAGAGAGGGATGGTGTGAGAGGTTAACGATGTTTGCTGCCCTGGTGGAGCAGGGCAGGGCTTGGAGGAGGTGGATTTGCAGGTGGAGTCTATACCCTTTCAGGGATCTTGCGAAAGGAAGGCAACTAGAGTTAGGGAAAGGGTAATTTTTCCAGAGAAAAGAAATGGGAGCACATTGGCAGACCCTGGATAAGGAGCTGTGAAGAGCACAAGGTGAAGATGCTGATAACCGTTTATGCAACACTAGAGAGGAATTAGCTTGGAACAGAAGGGCACCCATCTCTCCCTCTGGGAGGTAAGGAAACCATCCTGGCTCTCAGACACATGGCCTTGTTCTAGAAGGCTTCGGGAGACAAGGCCTGGTGGGACTGATGAAGGGCAGTGAGTTTTAGGAATGCTATTCCTGCTCGAATCACACTTTTCTCTTCCTTTGATGGCACCTGCAGGGCCCAGGTTGAGAGGAAGAGTAGCGTGTGCTTGCTGGGCCCAGCCCTGCTCCAGTGAGCCAGTGCCTCTTGGGGGACTGGGGTCTGCTGAACGTTATGCATAAAGGAGGCGCTTTTTCTCTTGTAGGGAAGCTCATAGCCAAACCGAAAAGCGGAGGAGAGATAAAATGAATAACCTGATTGAAGAACTGTCTGCAATGATTCCCCAGTGCAACCCCATGGCACGTAAACTGGACAAACTCTCAGTCTTGAGAATGGCTGTTCAGCACTTGAAATCTTTAAAAGGTGAGTTCGAAGATGGCTTCACACTTGGGTTTGAGGCGTTTAATGTTATTTAGAAGTCAGGTAAGCATTCTTACTTGATGATTAAGGTGCTTTTTGCTATTAAAACTAGCTTTTACATTGGAATCTAAGTTGCAACTTTAAAAAAACATCTTTGCTGAGAAGAAACTGGTCTTCAGTTCCGCTATTTTGTCCTTTTAACACAATCCTTCACACGCATCAAATACGGCAGCCTGTTTTTTGCATATAATGCCTTTTCAAATTATAGTCTTTGAAAACTCACACAAATTTCCTACAAATTAAGCAAAATGTCTTACTATTTGCCTCCATAAAGAAGTAGTCATCTGTCTACTTTTTATTGAACAATCTTCCTTCATCTACAAGTTTCCTTTTTGGGGATTCTGTTTTCTTTTGAGATGTTGTAGAAGCCATGCTGAGAAAAAAAAGAATAGATAAGGGTCTATATTTCCTTTCATTATGAAAATTAATTGACAGGGAAATAGAAAGCAAGGTTTGGGCCCTTCCACATGTTAGCTGATGATGTAGGGCAGAGCAGAGGACCTATGGGAAAGTCCAGCAGATAAGGGGAGGGGCACCACCCGGGTGTGGAAGCACCCAGGAGCTTGAGGCTGCAGTGAGCGATCAGGATGCTACTGTGCTGCAGCCTGGGCAACAGAGCAAGACCCTGTCTCAAAAGAAAGAAGAGAAAGTGAAAGAAAAACAGAAGTTACATCTGGTTTTGGCATAGTCCCAGGCCACCTTGGGGGATGATACTGGAAGTAGAATTGAGTTTTCAATTTACTAACATTTATGATGTAAATTTGTTTTGAGGAGATAAGAGGTGGCAGAATAGCTGGCCAAGGACCCCAGAGGAAGTTCTGGAAATGAAAATTTGTGAAGACCTGAAAGATTACAGTGGAGCTTGCTCAGGAGGTATAAAAAGGGAATGAGCAAAGGATGCCCACGAGTGTTAGTTCAGATCTCTAACACCACGTGCCAGAAAGGAGGCTGTTCAGGGGAGTGGAAATTGCATGAGCATAACACAAGGACTCTGCCTTGCGGGGTCAAGGTGGGTGCAGGAGAGCAACGGTAACCTGGGCTCCTGCAGCTTCCTCTGGGGGTATGACAGGAGAGCTTATTTTCCTAACAGTCTATTGTGAAACAGCTTCTCTTTTACCCACAACTGGGGCTTCCATAAATTGTATGCAATATTTTCCTTAAATCCTTTAGCAGTGAAAATCTGCAGGCTCAACTGAGGTCATTGGATCACAGCCCTAAAATTACCCAAGTGCTTTCACCTTAGCAGTGTCCTGGTTGGGGGCGGGGAGGAGAACCTACAGGAAAAGCTATAAATCAGTTAGTCAGTCCAACAAATGTCAACTGATATCAGGTACCTCTTGTCCTGTGCTGGGGATGTTGAGATGCATGAGACAAGGTCTCTGCCCCCTTGCGAGGGACACAGGCCTAGGAAAAGCTCATTGGAACCTGATGTGACAATTGTCACGGCAGAGGTATGAGTGAGGCGAAGCTCAGCAGGGAGTGGGCACTGTCCAACCTGGAGAGGAATCCCTGCAACTGTGTGTAGATTTCACCATTGCCCTTCTGAGCAGACGTGCAGCCATCAAGTATCCCTCCACACAGCCATCTGAGCTGATTTACACTGACAGTCCCCCCAGCTTAATTTTGCAATGTGTGTTCCCCCATCCCTTGCTTTAGGCCTGACCTGGAAATTTCTCTTCCTTGCTCAAAATAAGCTTACCCTGGCAAGCACTCAAGAGGCCCTGGCTTTCGTCCCTTCCTCTGCTTCCTACCAGGCTGCTGTATAGCGGTAATACTAACAGAGGTCCTCAAACTTTTTAAACAGCGGGCCAGTTCACTGTCCCTCAGACCATTGGAGGGCCAGACTATAGTTCAAAAAACAAACTATGAACAAATTCCTGTGCACACTGCACATATCTTATTTTGAAGTAAAAAAAACAAAATGGGAACAAATACAATCACACCGCCACATGTGGCCTGTGGGCTGTAGTTTGAGGACCCCTGATCCAAGAAGTTCTTTGGAAGACTTCTTTGAGGCCTAGAATAGAGTCCAAGAGAGGAGATTTTCTTTTGCCTATGGCCAGGCTCTTAGGGAGTGCTATGAGTCTGAGAAAACTTTGTCAAATCATAGTAGGAGGTATTTTTGATTTTCTGGTGCCCCGTGCCCAACCTCACCTTTCTACCACCACCGCTTACGTTTGGGCTGCAGATCCTTTCCAGGGCTAATTTTGGGTTAAAATGTGCCAGAGTGTTTCCCCACCTTTCTCTTGCAAGAGCAACTTTTCTTGAGGTCCCCAGAAGAGGGGGCATGGGTTAAGGAAGTTGGAGGATAGGAAGGAGGGAAAGTTGATTTGCCTCTGAATTGTCCCCCGCCCCTGTACTGTCCCCTACACACCCATTCCCATGAATGTCTCCTCTGCTTGTCCCAGTTGGTGGATACTCCCTTGAAAATGTGGTCTTAGCGCTTCACTTTTACCCCTTTTGGGTCAAACTTTTATTTTGGTTATGACCTGAAAATTCCTTATCGTTTTGCCATCTTTTCAGTTGCTTTCGACTGGGACTTTCATTGTAATAGAACTTAGTGCTAAGGGATTAAAGTGAGTTATTTCTTTTATATTTTATGCATTTTTGTGTATCTCAGAACAGTAGTCTCCATATGTTTGTTAAAGGGGTTTTCTTGGTGGAAAATCCCCCAAATCCATAAAATTTATTTAGAATTCCAAAATTACCCCATTCAGTGTAATTGATATGATCAAATTTAATAAGCTGAGAAATTATCAAAGTAAATGTAGTTTTCCCCTCTTATCCAAGAGGCACACATACGTTCCAAGACCCCCAGTGGATGCCTGAAAGCAAAGGTAGCCCCAAGCCTTCTATATACTATGTTTTTTCATATATATATATATATATATATATATATATACCTATGATGAAGTTTACTTTATAAACTAGCCAAAGCAAGAGATTAACATTAGCTAAGAATAAAGTTAGATTAAAGAATAAGGCTCGGCACCTGTAGTTCAGCAGCTAGGGTGCCAGCCACATACACGGGAGGTGATAGGTTTGAATCCATCCTGGGCCTGCCAAACAACAACTACAAGCAAAAAATAGCTGGGCATTGTGGTGGGCGCCTGTAGTCTCAGCTACTCGGGAGGTTGAGGCAAGAAAATCGCTTGAGCCCAGGAGTTTGAGGTTGCTGAGATCTGTGAAGCCACGAGGGCAAGATAGTGAGACTCTGTCTCAGAAAAAAATAAAGTAAAACAAGAATAAAGAATTGTTTTAACAGAATACTTAATAAAAGTTATGTGAACATGGGCTTTCTCAAAATATCTTACTGTGCTTTGCTCACCTATTTTCAGACTGTGGCTGGTCATGGGCAACTGAAAACACAGAAAAGTGGGGACCACTGTATATGGACTCTTGAATGTTGTTGCAAATATATTTTATTATGAGGCTTTTTTTTTATATATAGCTCTGACCCTGAACATTAAGTAGTTCTAAGAATTCATAATCTAAAAAATAGGATATTTTAGAAATCGGTCTGGGCGAGTATTTTATGAGGAGGACCCTATGGGCAATTGAAGCATCTTCCAAAATACTGAGACCTGATCAAACTAAAAAGCTTCTGCACAGCTAAGAACATAGTAAGTAAAGCAAGCAGACAGCCCTCAGAATTGGAGAAGATATTTGCAGGTTATGTCTCCGACAAGGGTTTAATAACCAGAATCCACAGAGAACTCAAAGGTATAAGCAAGAAAAGAACAAGTGATCCCATTGCAGTCTGGGCAAGGGACTTGAAGAGAAACTTCTCTGAAGAAGACAGGCGCACAGCCTACAGACATATGAAAAAATGCTCATCATCCTTAATCATTGGAGAAATGCAAATCAAAACTACTTTGAGATATCATTTAACTCCAGTAAGATTAGCCCATATCACAAAATCCCAAGACCAGAGATGTTGGCGTGGATGTGGAGAAAAGGGAACACTTCTACACTGCTGGTGGGGATGCAAATTAATACATTGCTTTTGGACAGATGTTTGGAGAACACTTAGAGATCTAAAAATAGACCCGCCATTTAATCCTATAATTCCTCTACTAGGTATATACCCGGAAGACCAAAAATCACATTATAACAAAGATATTTGTACCAGAATGTTTATTGCAGCCCAATTCATAATTGCTAAGTCATGGAAAAAGCCCAAGTGCCTATCGATCCATGAATGGATTAATAAATTGTGGTATATGTACACCATGGAATATTATGCAGCCT